>JANVCJ010102608.1:0-17497 GCA_026413505.1 Epizoanthus ramosus
ACAATTCCTTTGGGTCACATGTTTTATGTTTTTTGTTTTATGAAAACAGGTCAACCTTTCTTGAATTAGGTGTATATGTAAAACCTTCAGCGACAACTGAGACATCACCTTCGACCTAAGATCTGGATCATTCAGGTGTAACAACATCCCGCAATATGTGAACCACCACAGCAACCACCTGCCATCAATACTATAAACTAATTGCGATTCTGAGCCGTCAATACCACATTATATTGCGGCTCTCTCTCCGATACTCGATACTCCGCAACATACCCGAGGGCATCAACAGAAGACTGTCGAACATTTCATCCGACAAAGAATCGTTCGACTATCTCTCTGTACCGAGAAGCTCTAAAGAAAAGGGGGTATGACTATCAACTACATTTTACTCCCATACCACAAAAACCCAATCGCACAAGAAGCAGGAAAATTTTATGGTTTAACCCGCCATGTAGCGCCAATGTCGTCACTAACATCGGTCACACAATTCTGCGCCTGATCGACGAATGCTTTCCTAAAGGCCACCACCTACATAAAATGTTCAATAGAAACACCCTAAAGATGAGTTACAGCTGCATGATCAACATGTAGAACATTTCAGCACACAACAAATCTGTTCTCAACAAAGAAACCCAAAACTCAGTCGCATCCAAAGAATGCAATTGCCGCCGGAGAGATTCCTGTCCTCTTGCTGGGAAATGCCTAACTGGAGGGGTGGTTTACATAAGTTGTGTTATTCGCCTGAAGACGGTGTGGCTTGCCACACGAAACGGATTTGAAGCGAACCATGGAGTAACTAAAGTTTGCCTTCTTGTCTTGGGTTGTTATAGACGAAGAGAAGGCATCTGGCATCAGCGATGAAATGTCAGAGGTTGATCAACTTGTGGAGGAAATTCTGGCTATGGAAACAGAGGGTGAAATTACAAACGATCCTGCCGTGGAAGACAAAACAAAAGCCCGGGATATGAGACAGAAACTAATGGAAAAGCTAGGTGACACGAAAAGAAAACTCCAATGAAGAAGACGCCGAATGGCAGAAGAAGAAGAGCGATCAAGTGGTAATGAAACAAGAAATAAGAGACAAGAACGAAAGCGAGAAAGAACTGATGGAGAAATAAATGGCAATTAAGCAGGAAGAGCTGGAATCGACACGTGAGATACAAGCTGCTTCCCAGCGGCAGGAAGACACAATAAAAACATTTCCGCATATGGCTCAGCAACAGCAGCAGGAGAATACCGTACTGCTATCGCTTCTGGAAAAGTTTGTTAACAAGTGACACTGACGAATGTGTTGTGACAATGGCAGTGACATGTTTGCTTGTACACTTTTCTTGTTTACAAAAATTAGACTAGAATTATGCCTGTTCATAATTTCCTGTTTCGCTAATTAACAGATTGTGCATGTTTTTCATATTAAACATGTCTGTGTAATATTTTGTAGACACTTTAGAAAATCTATTTCATTGAAACTGATGCCGGGATATGTTCCGAATTGTTTCTTTACTCAATTGAAGAACATCGTATATGCATTGTTACTTTGCCCCTAAAATATCTCGGCTATCAAAACAGATCTAAAAATTACCTTCGATCAAACCTAATCGTTCTCAAAGATAAAAAAAACCGTGGCCAAATCTCAGCCTTGTTGGCGCCTTGTATTTGTACGCTCACATTTAAGTGTCGCTTTATATCATTACTTAACTTTTGACTAACGAAGTCAAAAAGTCAATTCCATGCATTGGTCTGATTAGTTGGTCTAATTTGCGCTAGTTGTGTGGTCGGCTTGTTTTGCGTCACTAATGAGTCTTTGGAAAGGAACCAACTTAGAACAAAGACCTATAAACCGCTGTAAAGAACTACCCACAGCCAACTTAGAACAAAGACCTATAAACCGCTGTAAAACCCTGCCCACAACCAACCGTTGATTGGCAATAAAGTATTGTATATATATTAAAGGTATGTGTGTATGAATTCTTATAGTGGTTATTAAGCTTCTTACATCGTTTTCAGCCTTCTCGAGTCTTTGACAAAGTCCCAATCAATAAATTGTATTTGGTTATTGGACAGCTCACTGTGATACAAGGCAGAAAGACAGTAAAAAATTAAAGTCCTATTTCTAATACTGTAATGTAATGTAATATAATGTAATGTAATGTACTGTAATGTAATGTAATGTAATGTAATGTAGTGTAGTGTAGTGTAGTGTAGTGTAGTGTAGTGTAGTGTAGTGTAATGTAATGTAATGTAGTGTTTTGTAGTGTAATGTAATATTCGTTTACAAATAATCAATTCACTGACACTGTAAACAGGGGAAAAGCCGATACTACACAAGAATATTAATCAGCACCGCATAGCTGAGATGAAACTCGCAAACCGACGTGCTAATGCGGAAGGAGATTTGTATATCCAATTGCATAGTTTCGAGTGTAATAGCTCAAATAATATGCTTCTAACAACTACTTGTGTCTCATTTTTGTTTTATATATACTAAACAAGTGAAAGGAAAGACACGGACTCGCAAATTGGAGCAGCATGCTTCTGATACAAAGATGTCACTTCAACGGCCGTTTGTATCAGATTCAACCAGTAAAAATGGCTAAGCTCGAAACCAATATTTAATGCAAAAATAACATTTTAACACCAGTATCTGAAGGTAGTTATAATTATGGTTTCTATTTATGACAACGATGCTGAATGAAGTAAATCTCCAAAACGGGTTTAGCCAGTTTCGTTTCTGCCCTATCAGAGAATATATACAAATGCAGTTTAATATATTTATCGACCCAACATAGGGAATCATAGCATTCAGTCTTATACTAACACTCTTACCAGCTTCGTTAGTCTGGTCGTAAACTGCGGATCCTCGCTTTTTTCAAATATTTTTTATATTTCCAGGAATGCAACTTACAGATATTCCAGCAGTTGGAAGCAACAAACTACGCTCTTGGTAAGGGATTGAAGCCTGTTGTTACTAAGGAACCTGTGGTTGTAATGAGTTATGTTGGGACGCTATTTCCGTGTGTATTACAATACAATACAATACATTACAATACAAAACAATACAATACAATACAATACAATACAATACAATGCAATACAATGCAATGCAATGCGATGCGATGCAATGCAATGCGATACGATGCAATGCAATGCAATACAATGCAATACAATGCAATACAATGCAATACAATGCAATACAATACAATACAATAAATAAAATACTTTTGTGTATAAGACGTTAAAAACTATAATGATGGTGCTCACATAAAGTTCTTTTGAGCAATTTCAGTAACGGAGGCAGGGAAAAAGTTTGAATAATAATTCAAGACTCCTCCGCTGATTTCGTGCTAGTCTAGCTTGTCTAAAGCCTAGATTTGCAAAGTTGTTAGTGTGGAAAGAGTCTAGCATGTATATTTCATCATCAATATGCATCAACGACCATCTAAAACGTTTCTAGAAAGAATATTTTAAAATAATGTTGCATGGTATAGTTTATGCTTACATACTCAATTCAAAGACTAACGCTGTAACGTGTAAGGCTATATATTTAGGTCAAAGTTACTCAAGACTATTAAAGACTATTTGGGCCATGTGTATTTATAGCTATTCAAGACTATTCAGGTTTCAGGTGACTTGTGATCGATTGGGTACTTCCATTACTTTGTACTGCTTGTTGTACTTACAAATTGAATATGTAATAGCTATTCGTGAGGGCACCATCTTCCAGATAGGATATATTGTTGTTCTGAAGAAACCTTTATTGAGAAAACAGAACCTTCACCATTGCCAAATCTTTGTGGCAGAAGTTGTTTAAATTGCGTCTTAGAAACATATTTTCTTTCTTGTTTTCTCTTTTCTACTTGTTGACAATTGTTTTCTCTAACAAAGTTGCAGTCTCTTAGAAATTTTCTTGGCCGGAAAGAAAGACACGGCTGCACTTATGTGTCAAGATTTAGTTGAGTTGAGTGTGTATTTATTATTTATTATTTAAATGCATTATTAAGTAATACAAGATCCACCTAGTGAACCTTTTTTTACTAAACGATTATTAATATTATTATTATTATTATTATTATTATTATTATTATTACCATTGGCATTGCTATAATTTTCATGTGAGACCGGCATGTCTTGCATACAACATTTCCACAACATTTTTCGACTTCCAGCTCGAGTTAAGCAGAGTGTAACAAGAACGTTTGTAAAGGGGAGTGAATATATTTGTAGAGTTCATTGTCAGCAAGTGTAACTGTTGGAATCGAACACAGATTTGTTTCCAGTTACTTCTTTATGAGAAATTGAGGAGCATATCACCAAAACATCTTAAGTCCATAGCCAAGATACATAACTTCAAGCGTGATCTAAAAACATATCTCTTTACCTCAACTTTTTGTAATTAAAGTTTTTAGCTTTTGCACTGGGTTTTTACTATTTTACTTTTCCAATGGGTTTACTATTAACTACTTTAACTTGGTTTTTACTATTAATTTTAGTGGTAAATTTTTAGTAAGGTACAGATTTTTGATAATGACTGCTATTTATATTATTCACATTGCATAGAGCCTAGAACATGTTTTGTATAAGTAAAGTCTGCCTTCAATCTAATATTGAAGAAGCCAAGATGGCTTATCAGTGCCGGCGCTTAACTCCGGTTTCTGTAGCATGAAGCGACTGAGAGTATTACTACTCCCCCCTGGATGGGATGCTAGTCCATCGCAGGGTTACCTCCCAACACTTTGTCAGGATTGACCCCCAACAATTTGCCAGGTACCCAATTATATTCCTGGGTGAAGAGAAGCACTGTAAGAGTAAATATCTTGCCCAAGGACATTACGCGATGCGAGTTCCAGCAGCCAGGCTCGAACCATCAACCTTTTGGTCTTAAGTTCAAGGCGCTAACCACTGGGCCACCACGTCTCCCTTGCATAGGCACTATATAAATGTATTTATTACAAAATGTTATTATTATTATTATTATTATTATCATCAGATAAATGAAATTAAACTAACACTAATCCTAAACCTAAATTACACCTAAGCCTAAAACTAACCTCTAACCCTCAATCCTCGCCAGTGATGAAATCGTATTCAATAGTCACTGCGTATGTTGCTGTTTTCCAGCAATATCAATACTTTTATTATCATCATTATTATTATTATTATTATTAAAATGTTTCTGATTACTAGTTTTAAAGTATTTGTGTTACAAGTATTGCAAGCAAGAATATACAACATCCCGTGCAGGTTCCATTCCCCCAAATATATATAATTATTATTATTATTATTATTATTAAATATTCTCTGCGCATACCAGTAGGAAAGAGATTTTAAATCCTTTCAAACTTCAATTTAAAGGATGCTGTTAGGCACAAGGTGGGATTGTTGCGTGGACCTCGATCCTACCCCTTCTACAATTGGGTATATATTATAGAGAAATCACAAGTTTGACTCTTTCTGAGAACTCTCGCCCCAACAGTAAGCAAATATTTACTTACAAATTAAATAACGCGGTAAATGGTCTCCTAAGAACACCGATCTCGTTATTTGACAACCACCTATAAAACAAAAAGAAAAATTCAAATCAATTTATATACATCAGACAGAAAGGAACTGTGACTCGTGTTCCAGCACTTGGGGGGAGGGAAGAATATGGGTACCTATTTGCCCTTGGGGGAGGGGTACCGATATGCGATGGATACCTAGTTGCCCTGAGGGAAGGGTACTGATGGGTACCTATTTACCCTTGGGGGAGTGAAGAATATTGGTACATATTTGCCATGGGGGGAGGGTACTGATGGGTACCTATTTGCCCTGGGGTGAGGGGTACTGATGCGTACCTAATTGCCCTGAGGGGAGGGATACAGATGCGTACTTAATTGCCCTGGGGGGAGGGGTACTGATGGGTACCTACTTACCCTGGGGGAAGGGGTACTGATGGGTACCTATTTGCCCTTGGGGAAGGGTACTGATGGGTACCTACTTACCCTGGTGGGAGGGGTACTGATGGGTACCTGTTTACCCTTGGGGGAGTGAAGAATATTGGTACATATTTGCCATGGGGGGAGGGGTACTGATGGGTACCTAATTGCCTTTGGGGAAGGGTACTGATGGGTACCTATTTACCCTGGGAGGAGGGGGACTGATGGGTACCTATTTGCCCTGGGGGAGGGGTACTGATGGGTACCTATTTTACCTGGGGGAGGGGTAAATAGTGTTGTTTCATCTGTAGAAAGACAGGTGCAAAGTTGATCTGTTATTTCATCCCCGTTGAAAACACCAATTAACTATCAACGAAGAATAATGCATTCGGAACTAATATGTGTGGACGAAAGACGACAGTAAGTAAACATCAGAGAAGGCAGCTTGGAACACACAACCACGTGGCTGTTTTCTCCTTGAGAGAGTTATTGTAGTGACAGGTCTGTCTGCATAACAACAAGGTAGTTGCCACGGTTACAAGTTGGCACTAAACTGGATCAGTAAAAATGCACGCGAGTTAAAGAATTTTATATACAAATTAGGATTATAAATATCAAATTCGGTCTGCATGAAATCACGAGAGAGATAGTGGGTAGTTCTTAGGAAAGACGACTTCACAACGGACAAACTGTGTCATTCTAAAGCACATAAAGGCAAGCCTCGTTCCCAGGCAGCAAGCTATTGTTTGTTTCGCTTATCCGGATGTGCGTTGCATTAGGTGAAATCGTTTCTAAAGCTAGTTGCAAGCTGACTCCATGAAATATTACACTTTATTATATGTCTAGTTAATTTCGCGCGCTGTAATTAGTCAATTTCAGGTCCGTAAGTTGCCGTACGGACCTCTCGCTCTCGAGCGGCTGTCATCAGTTTTATTTCGCAATAAAAATGGTCCAACACGACAATTTTTTTGACGACGACGACGACGACGACTTTGAGCTACCCAATTTCGAGATTCAATTGCCTCCCCTAATAACCACAAGAGAGCACGAGCCAGAGAGAGAGAGAGAGGAGGCAGAATACGAGAAAGATTCCAGTGAAGAAATTGTCAATTTCATTCAAAAGGAGAAGTGAAGAAATTGACAGTTTCATTGAAAACGAGAGGTCACAAAATACCGTGAAGAAAACCCAGCTCGACTGGAAAAATTTTAACATGTTTGCAGTGAAAAACTATTGCTGAATTTAATATAACAACCATACCTTGCCAGGAGCTCGAAAGGCTTTTGTGCCATTTCTTCAACAAAGTACGAGCCTAATACACTATCCACTTTTCACCGCAGTATTCAGCGACATATTGGCGAGTTGAAACTTCCTTTCAATATTTTTAAGGACGACGTGTTCTCTCGCTCAAGGAAAGTTCTAGCACCCAAACGGAAAAACTTGGTCAAGCAAGGCAAGGGGAACAGGCCCAATGCAATTCGTGAACTGGAAGACGACAAAGCTCTTCCGAGGCAGGAGAGTTTGGTGTTCAAGACCCTCTCGCACTACAGCGTACTCTCTGGTGGTTCTTGTCCATGCACTTTGGGTTAGAGCAAGGGATGAGAGTAGAAAACTCGGTTGGGGCGATGCAAAGCTTGATAGAGATCCAAAAACCAACCACGAATTCCTTGTTTGGGCTGCAGAACGTGGCAGCAAAACCTGCCAAGGATTCGACGGTGAACATCGCCGAGCATTTGACCCCAAAGTGTTTACCACAGGAACAAGCAGATGTCCTGTCATGCACTACAAGATTTTTGAAAGCCGTCGTCCAGAATAAAACAAGACTCCAGAGTCACCTTTCTCCCTGGCAATAAACCAGTCTTGGCGACGAAGTGAAAATTCAATCTGGTACAAGTGCTCGCAACTTCGGCAAGAATTAAATAGGAAATTTCTTGTCAAAAGCAGCTCGCAATACTGGTCTTCAGTCAACGACGAAGAAGATGGCAAATCATTCAGCCCTTAAAACCTCAATTTCTCTGTTGCTTGATGCTGGAGTTCCTGAAAACTTCGTGACTCAACTCAGCGGCACAAGAATATTCAGAGTTCGCACCAGTTTGAAAGAAAATCGATCAACAAATGCCTACAGTCAACAGTCCAGCCAGTATTCCGCCACATCTGTTGCTGCCAGAAGTCCCTTTGCAGAGCTCTTTCCAGGGACAAGTTTCCAGCTGTTTACTGGAGCTACAATTGGTTCAATCAGTAATTGTGTGTTCAACATAAATCCGGGTTTGAATCCAACAGAAGACACTGATTCAGTTTCTACGAATATAAACAATATTAATTACTTAACGAGTTCAAAACGAACTACTTGAAACATGGACGACTTTGAGTTTATGAAGAGACCTTGGTACTGCGCATGATTAAGCGATTAGTAGCGATTGTATGAGAGCGCCAATTAAAACTCTTGTTTACCTGTCAAAACGTCAAAGCATTTGACTTTGCTGTTGACCTTTGCATGCCCTCAATTGCCTCAAATGATCAACAAAGCCATATAATAAATGTCTTATTAAGGAACCTTTGGCACCTCACGGTAGGCCCTGGGTTCGAGTTTTGAGTTTATGATGCCGGTAAAATCGCTGTGAAAGAATTGTGTTATACGCTCCAGAAATCTACGTCCATCCTTCCCTACCTTTGTTTTATTTTCGCGCAAATCACTGTTTTTTAAACAATTATTGTTCAGTCTGTGTTTAGTTAAGTTTGGAACAAAAGCCTGCGATTCTCGGTATTTATGAGCAGTCGACGTTCAGCCAAGCGAGGTCCACCTCGCGTTGTGGAATCCACAGTGAGAGTTCGCCTACGAAAATCGGTCTACAAAGCTTGGAAAGAGGAAAAAAGCGATACACACCATTTTTGCTGAGTTTCTGCTGCATGGTGGTGGCCGCACAAGTTCCGCAAAGCGACAGCGGTTAGACCAAGACACGAGTTCTGTGTTTTCAGTATCACAACTTTCGCCTGTCACCACTGGTGAGTAAACTCTCTATTAGAATTTGTTCAAATTCAAATCATATCGCTCATTTTGATTACTCCATATGAGACAAAATTATGAGCATCGCTCGATTATTTCCAAATCCAGCTCGGAGAAAGTTTCCATATCGAACGTCAACTCCGCTGAGATCAACACGTCGCCGAGAGCTCGTGAAAGCAGTTGTCAAAAACAACGGTCAACAGTGTCCACACAAGGTGAGATTGCATTATAATATATAATTACAGTTCTTGCGCATTTCGCAAGCCTCAATGCGCTTACAAAAGCTACAAATATTAAAAGTTAAAGTTATTTTCTTACAGGCGTTTTCGATGGTTTATGAATAAAATTCAAATCGATTCGCGTTTACCCTGGAACCAGAGGTCTTCTCGCTCAAACGATACGATACGATACATACGATACGATACATACGATACGATACGATACATACGATACGATGCGAAACCGAGCGCGAAGCACGAGCCTGAGTAATAAGCGGTATAGGTTGCTTGACCAATTATTTTGTGTTGTGTTTGATTTGGGTTCATTGGCATAATCTCACACGTCTTTCCTTTCAAATATATATTTCATAATTCAAAAGATTGTACTGGCACTCTGTTATAATTTACCAGTTCGATCGGGCAACCCGATTCTTCAGCTGAATCAAATTCAAGCTCGAGTTCCGCATCTAGTATTTCGGAACTCATGTTGCATGATCACTCGTGCACTATTAAGGGACCTGCGACGTCAAGAAATCCGCTGTTACTAAAGGCGATGTTACACGGGACAACGATTTTTAACGCAACATTGTTGCGCTAAAAGTTGTAATCGTGTAACATAGCGCGCGCTACGATTTTTAGTGCACTTTTTGTAGCTGCAACATGTTGGAGGCTTTTGAATAACGTTCAAAAACCTGCAACATGTTGCGGGAACAATAATTAAAATAATTAAATAATTAAAAATCGTTCCGTGTAACATCACCTTAAAAGATACCTTTTTTAATTTTCTAAAAGTCTCTCCCCCCGGGGTCGGTACTGTCAAACATCTGAAAACACCTCCTCGAGTAGAAAGCGGGAGAAGCCCAATGGCAAGTGCGCCAACATTCTGGGACCGCTTGTGTCGGTCTTTCGAGACCCATCTTGGAATATGCCAGTGCTGTATGGGACCCATCAACGCACAACTATTGTTGTTTAAGTTTACACTGTTTTGTGTTTTAAGGTTTATTTTATAGAACTGCCGACACTATTCTCTAAAAACTATGGTGTAACAGGTGAAAATTACGGTTGTAAATCTTGATTTACGTGTGAAGTCTGTGAATGAACTCGAATGAATCATGGCGAGTGCATGAAAGCACGTGTCAAGCGGTCAAGTTTTATCCGCGTTTATTCTAGCACAATACATCGCTCTAAGGGCCGTAATTGGCAGGTATTTTGGTTTTTCCATCGTCGATGAAGCAGTTTTACTAGAAATGAAAATAATTCCCTGCAAAACGTGCTGTTGTGCAATATCTGTGTTGAAGTTGAAAGCCGCTAGTCTAACGTTTCCCGCCGTCTCTTGTGCTCTGCATTCTGCGTTTAAATGAATGAGAAAATAAATCAAGCTTCTGAAATTAGATGCAGTATGTTTATCGAAAAAAGCAGTATATATTGCTTAGCTTAAATTGTTGTACATAATTTAAACTAACGAACCAGTATCGTAATCAAAATGGATTACGCGTACTGACATGTACGTGAACGGCTAGCCTACCCGTACCCGTACACCGAAATACGAGAATCTTAAGGTCCCTATTGTCTCCGCCGATTTTCGGCGAAAACAATAGTCCCTTTGTTAAGTTTAACTTCCGGAAGAGAGCTTTATTTAATATTTTTATTTATAAAAAAATTGGAAAAAGAAGAAATCGGAACCCCTTTTTGACAACACTGAGGTTTAAAAATAATTTTAAAAAAAGTTTTTAAATTTTAAAATCTCCATTTAGTATATGCCATGGTACAAATTGTAGAATATGCATTTTACAAGTGCAAAATTTAGCCAGTTGTAAGACATGCAATTTCATATTGCAATGCATCCGCTTTACGAATACTATAGTTGTTTCAGTGACCAGACATTTATAATCGACTTTGTCGATACCTTCGGTCAATCGAACATAATGTTTATCAAGCTGCTAACGTTTAAGAGTAAGAGAAGCAACATTAGACAATCTTGTCTGTGAGTGCAGGAATTCGACTGTAGAATAATTAAGCAGGCTTAGTGTAAGAATATTTTCATGATAAATGATAACTCGGTATTTGGCCCCGGCCGGGATGATCAATCATCCTGAGTTGACGATCTGTTTTACGTTTAGTATTGCGGCAAATGAAAGGAGCGAACTGGTATTAAATATTCATGGAAAAATGGACTCTCAGTTTTATATTGTTTTGTTTTTAAAAAAAGATAAATTTAAATGAGTCTCTTGTGGTAAGCTGGCCGCCTTCTTTGATTTCTTGCCCCTATATATCTTAGTTTTTTTGAAGATGCCAGAAAGTTGCTAGTTAATTGACCTAAAATCTAAATTTGTGTAAAAAGTTGCAAAATGGACTTTGGTTTCCTGAAATTGTCATAATAAAAAGTAAACGTCTCTCACTATTTGGTTGCCACGGTAACAAGTACACATCAAAATATTCCTTAATGAGGAAAAGTCGCCAAATTGTTCAGTTGTAAGCTTGTAGCTATGGATGTGAAAGGTGTGGAATGTACTCAGTTTTTGACCCCCGCCTGGTCTGGAACGATTAGAACTGAACAGAGTAAAACGTCGCGGGTCGCAGTAATCGAACCAAAATAGAAGATTTCTCAGGGGGGTCAGCCATTGATGGGTAAATAATTATGTTGTGGGGGCTGTGGTAAGGCATGGGGGTCGGGTTGTTGTGCTGATTGCGCAAACGTAACAGAGTGGACAAAATGTGATTATCTTCCGAATTTGAACCCGGGAGTTTACCTCAGTTAACAAATCTAAAACAATCCAAAAAACATTTGACCGTTTTCCATAAAAAACTGAATTAAGTTTCTGCTTACTCAAACTGAGAAATACTGCACGTTCTTGTCGCTGACTACATTTGTGCTGGTCTGTTGTCGATTATATGATTCGCAGTCAGCAATTATTAACGACCACTACCTTTCTACAATTGATGACTAAATAGTTACCATAGCAACAGTTCGGTTGCCTACGGTAGCATTCCGAGCTTAATGAAATGTAATGAGGTACTCTGGATAGCACTGGGAATCGAAGAACACAACGAAGATGCTTGGGTTCCCTGTGTTGTTTACTACTGAATCATAAAGAATCTCTGGTGCACTGGGGTGCTTAGCGGGGGGTACGATCATTCCTGGATTGCCATTGGTATACATCCCTACTAGAACACGAGCCAAGTACATCTGTCCGCCTTTAGCGTATCCCATCGAATAAGATGCATCTCTTGCAAAATAGACGCCATTTCCATAAGCCGTCCCTGTGAAGATAGAAACACAACACATTGTTTTATTTTACAAACAAACAAACAGCTCATAGCAGTGCACAGCCGAGGACTTGCAAATATGGCGATAGAACTCGAACTTCGAGTGCTGTCACTATATAAAGTAGACAGACGCTCGGAAAATGGGATCTATTTGTTTTATTCAATGACCAAATCCAATGACAAAATCAAATCTTTCTGAAACAAGCAAGTTCGCGGTGAACTTAAATTTTCATGCAAACTTGCTCAGTTTTTGTGTTGCTATTAAACATATGATAATACAGTAAACAGATGTCATATTTGTTTGGAAGTTGGTATCAAGTTGAGCGAGATTGTTGAGTTAAACTCTGTACTTGCTGTTCGATTATGTGTAAACCCAATATATATTTTTCATGCCGCGAGCGAATAGAGCTCAAGTGATTTTTTCTCACCTGATTCACAACAAATCACACTGTTATTTATTATAATTTTCTAACTTTAAACAATTTGTTTTATCTTCGGTATTCTAGTAAGCCAAATTTGCGAAATTATAAGAACTTAAAGACATTTTGTTTGTTTCCTCCTTCATCAAGACCAACCAATAATTTGAGTATTAACTGATCTATGCAAAATTTGCAGTGTGAATTTTAAAACTTACATACCATTTGCGCCACAAAAGCTCCTGTTAAATCCTTGAGTGTTAATCTTCCTCACGTTAGCACTCGCAGTTCCGTGCCACAGTTGTTGCTCGTTGTTCTGCCCTCTGTTGTCTTTGTCCATTTTCTGTTTTCTGACCATATACGATCTGTAGAGCAGCGGGTTTTGAATTCGCTCGATTTTGATAATATTGGAAGAACCTCCAGTATTGCGGAACTTGGTGGCGACGGTCCGATACTCTTGACTACCAGAGATCAAAGGCACCACGTGAACACCTTCACCAGACGTTCGGTCCCAGTTGGACGGTAGAGAAATACCTGTGCACCATAAAATTATGATAAACTGATAATAAGTCCAGGGCTCAGTTTCTTGAGTTTTATCTTTTCGAGGGAATATATTTTTTGAGAGGGGGGTATGTGATTGCAATGGGTTTTTCAACTTGAAAATGACCGCACAGTAAGTACATCAGTATAGAAAAAAGCCAATGATCTGTACATGTGCTTGCGATTATTTTCGAGGCCTTACATCGTAGGAATGACTGCTGTGTCGAAGATAATCACAAGGAATGGAACTCCAAGTTATTCGTCCTTCTACTCTGGCTTTCGTATCTTGGTCAAGTGCATCCAAGCCGTCACCTGGATACTCGACACATAACTGCGCCAGATTCGTGTTTACCAGCAAAGCTCCGGCGAGAGATTTCAGCCCCTCGTCTGTGATATCATTAGTAAAAGTAGTTCCTCTGTCATATTTCCTACTGCTCAGAATTAGGATTCGCAGGCTTGTGTTGTGACGTAGCATATTGGCAATAGCAATTGCTCCGTCATAACCACAACCAGTGTCAGTTAAGTCAAGGAACATCAAGGTTTCGTTTGATTCCAGTGCCATTGCAAGTTCAGTCACTCCTTGGGAGCCAAGAGGATTAAATGACATGTGCAGGTTTCTTATTGTGTTGTTAGTACGCAGCATGTTAGCAACAGCAGCAGCACCTTCCTCACCACACTCGGTACCCATAAGATCCAGTGTCGTTAATGATGGCCCTCTTCTAACATCCTCACAATCACTGTCACTACCACGTATAAGGGCGGTTACCAAAGCTTTCACTCCATCATTTCCCAGCTCACTAAGAGAGACATCAAGTGTGTTTAGGGTAGTGTTCTGCCCGAGACCCGTTGCTAATGTTTCTGCTCCTTCTCTAGTAAACAGATTACCACCAATATTTAGCTCCTGTAGTGTTGAGTTGTGGGATAACATGTCCGCCAGAGCAGGTGCTGCTTCATCAGTTAACTGACAGCCGGCTATTCTTAGACGCATGACTTTCAGATTTGCATTCAGTGTCTTGCACAATAATTCCACATCTGAAGTACTCATTCTATTGCATGAGAAATCGAGAAAGTTAAAATAAACGTCCTTATTAAGTCCACTTTCACTACAAATTAGATTTAAAATACGAACTACAATACAAGGATAGTTTGTTCCATACGAAGACACACTGCTCAATAAAAAATCTGGAAAGAACGGATGAATAATACCAGCCATACCTTCATCGATAAAACTCTCAGAAAGAACATCGCATAAAAATGATAACACATCCTGCTTACTAGTTAAGCTCGTAAACTCAAGGAGAACTGTTCCCAGTTCTTCCACAAAGGTTTTGGCTAAATCAGCGTTTTCACGCCACATGCCCGATACGAACATTAATACTTGTGCAAACTTTGTAGTATCTTTCAATTGTACTACCATATCGCGCATTGTCAGTTGTTTGCTTTCGACAGACTTTGTGAGATAAGACGCTGCCAGATACTCTTGAAAGGTCTTGTGGAGAAACCAGTACGTATGATCTGGTTTAATCTTTCGTTCACTTGTTTCTTTGAACAGAAACCCCAGCTTCGTACAACTTATGTCAACGTTTTGTAACGCACTTTCACGGAAGTTCAAAGAATCTTTGAGTAGGCCATCGAGTGCTAGCTGTTCTAAAGTAACAAGGGCTTCCCCATACTTTTCTGAAAGCTCATCATCCTTCACTGTCAAGTCTTTCTTCTTACAGTATCGTTTTATTATGCAGAAACAAATGTTCTCATACAGCTCTGTCAGGGTAGAAGGTAACTTGCCGTCAAACTCTTCAAAAACAACACACAGTAGAGCTGTATTTAATGGATTTGTAGCAAGTGTTCGTAACTTCTCGTCTTCCCTTATGGCTATAATAAGGTCTTGAGCATTTATATCTTCACTGCGGCTTTCGTTCTCCCTGTCAGTTCTGTGCCCACTTTCGTATTGACTGTGAGCGGATCTCTGGTGGTCACTTTTTGCGAAGTATCGTTCAATATACTCCTTAATTTCACGATCAGAGTAACCTTTAATTTCCAGTAAAGTATCAAAATGTTTTCTTACGTCCTTTCCTTTCTCTTGCCGAGAGGTCACAATAAGATAGCACTTACTGAAACGTTTTCTTTGGATCAGTTCCATAATATGTTTCTCTGCACCATCAGGACATTCATCCAATCCGTCTAAAACAAGCAGTACATCGTTCAGGTGCTCTTGGATACACTCAGAAAAATCCTCCTTTGATTTCTTATTAGTGTCCAAAAGAAGGAGCTGCTCTTCAATTGCTTTCCAGATGTCGCCTTGTATATCTCTACACTTGATGAGAAGAACCAGCTTAAAGCGCGGGAAGCTATCTGGCATTGTTCCTGTTCCCCAGGCGTGAGCAAGTTTGAGGCTAAGCGTCGTTTTCCCCGTTCCAGGACTTCCTTCAATTAGAATTGTTCTCGGGTTGGTACAGTGTTTACGAGGCCGGAATATCTCAGATAGTTCTACAGTCTGCTCAGTCAGTTTATTCCGAATAGGTTCCCTTTCTTTTATGACCAGATTGGTCCAGATAGCGCCCAGAGGGAACCTTCTATCATTTATCCATGGTAACGGGAGAATTTGCGACGCTCTTTTGCTGTACTTCGCGCTCAAAATTTCAGTGAAATCTGCAACGAAACAGGTGGAACTGTTCACATAATAACTGGGATCTATAACAACATCAAAAATAAAAATATAATTTGCTCAAATCGTAGACTACGTATAGCCGATGATTTTGCCTGATTCGGGCTAGCGGCTGCACGCAGGCTACTCAAATCGGGTCAAGTAGTAAGTAGACCACAATCTATATTGAATTCTAAATTCGAGACTGCATGGGAAATGCTCGTGTGGGCGAATTATCAAAGAAATAATTTTTGGTTAAAACACTTTCACGGGCAAATCCAATGCCTGCCATCTTGGATTTTTAATTTTTGATAAATATTTAGGAAATAGTTATAAAACAATATTATACACGCTGAAACTATGAAATACCCAAAAGAAAACTAAAACTTGGATTTTAGAGCCATTTTAAGCGATTTTTGGAAATTCTGAAAACAGACCCTAGTTTTAGTGCCGACGTCATCTAATTAGTGTCAAAACACTCGCCCGTTATCTGGCTACAGTTGCTAAAAAGATTTTGACGATTGGTCGAACGGCCAATTTTTAAAGTCAGAAAAATCTTAGGCGGGGGGTCCAATTTTAATATCCCCCCCCTCCCCCACTTACGTCTCGAAGGGTTAAGCAGAATATTTTTGTTTTTTATTCTTGTTTCTATTTCTAATATCCCCTTTTTCATTTTCTTCTCGCCCATGAATGATGATGTAGAGTAACATTATTTTCTACTGGAGCAAAAATGTAAAGGAAGATTAATCATTGTTTTGATCAAAGTGTAGTTTCTACTTGAAAGGAACTCGGCTTGTTTAGATATCTCAAAAATTATGAAGCACATTCCAATCCTGGTCTAATCTGTGACCAATGGCGTAGCTCACTTTCGATGCACATAAATTATTTTATTCTATATAAACCCCGACTTTTCCCACCATAACCACTTTTGCTCTGACGAAGGGCTAGCGCTCGAAACGTCAGCTAAAACTTATTACCCAAACGGCGACAAACATATAACATCAACTTCTAGTTGATTTAATCATCTTAATCTGTGATCACACGTATCGCAGGTTGGTTTGGCTAATTGAATATATTACACAAAAACCAACTTTGTAATTTACGATAACACGCTTTTATGTCAGAATTATGTCTGTTCTGCCATTTGTGTGCCAAACTAAGCTAAGAGAGCACGATATCACAGAATGATATGTGCCTTATCGGGCTTATGTCTTTTAAAATTACTGACACACAAAGTCTTTTTGAAGGCTAACTACAAATTATTTATCAATCACATCAACGTCAAACACTATGACATCTGTTAAATTTTATAGGTACTTTTATTATTAATTATTATTATTATTCATTTCGTGAACTTTGAAATGGCTCACACTAGACAAATCTTGTAAACTTCAGAGGAAGCCTAAACTAACAAATGCCTTTAAGGCCAAGTAAAAAAAATTATTAGTTTCCCGTCCGGAATCACCAAAAACATGAGGCGGGAGGTCCTTATTAT
>JANVCJ010102719.1:0-17482 GCA_026413505.1 Epizoanthus ramosus
GGGGGGGAGCAAAAAAATGTATTTCCTTCAACAGTCTTTTACATTAGGGTCCGGTGCTCCCCTTTTTTTTCGGTCCAATTTTTTTAATGGCAAGTACATGTAAAAAGATAACCTTTACAGCTATGTGACTAACAAAAAATCCCAATTTTTCTCGTGTCATTTTAAAAAAAATATGCACAGCTGCTTGTGAAAATTATAGAGAACACAAACTGCACTCCCCTTTGAGGCTCATGCACGGTTGTGTTATTCTTTGAAAATTTGAATCATGTGTATTTATTCCAATTACACTTGAATTGATATGAGTACATATACAGATATCAATCATTTTTTAGTTCTTCTTCAGGAACAGACTTTGTCTCTTCTAAAACTATATGGGTTTGAAAAACGTTTCAACGCTAAACCACAATCAAAAATTTAACCCAAGACTGGGTTCAGACATTTACATGTAATGAATGATTTAGACTGTATCATAATGAAGACTTCAAGTAATTAATTACAGGTTCAGAGATCCACTGGAAATTTAGCTTAGTCCCAGATTAGTGTCAATCCACTCTTGAACCAGGCCCAGTACATGTACAACCATCTGGTAACAAAACAAGCTATAACCTGTAACTCTTGTGTCTTTGATTGACTGTTTTTCCAAACAACAACAACAATAATAATAATAATAATAATAATAATAATATATTTATATAGTGCTTATACAAAGGCTCTAAGTGCTTTACAATCGTAAGCACTTAAAAATAATTAAAATATACAGTTATGGCCAATCCATATCTTTTAACTGACATCTTGGCTGTATTATTTCTATCAACGAGTATCTCATAAAGTGCAGTCTCGTTAGTACTTACCATCTGCCACACCTGCATGATGTTATCTTCCGAAACACTGCAGATTACCCAGGGTTCATTGGGATTCCAGGTGAAGTCCGATATTTTTGCTGTGTGACCGCCATGAATGAACTACAATCAAAATGACAAATTATTCTGTTAAATGTGAAAACAAATCAGTTCATTCCTCCCTGGGTGGGTAACCCAACACCGAAATTGATCCCAGAGTACATTCTTGGTATGGAAGTCTTACTATCAGAGTCCATATTAACCCGAGATTGCATGAATACAAAACAACTTTTCTAGGACCAGGCTGTTCTCTATTATTTCATGACACTAGCAGCAAACATTTCTTTCACCTATGACATTTAAAACTACATGTACAAAAAAAGTTGTTGGTTCCAATAAAAGTTTGCTAATCATCTGATGAATTTACCAAAAACAACAAAAACAGTTGTGTTTGAGCTCTGGGACCCTGGAAGAAAACACTTTAAACTGTAGTCCACGTCTTCCAGAAATTCCAGATGTAGTGTGACAAAGCAACTGCCAGAGCAAGTGTATCACATCAATAGTAGATTTCTTTTGTATGGGCGTTTGTTGTCCCATTTCAGATCATGTGAAAAGGTTCTTGAGGAAGGGGAGAGGGGATTGAGATTCTTGCATGTTACATGGTCATTCGACCTTTCCAGTTGGGATGTCGTAAATGATCCTACATGTACTCCACACTCTGTGATCCATCATTGCATTCTCCAGGTCTTCCCTGTTGATCCTTGTGTCTCGAGATATTAATTCCAGGAATGTTAGTTTCTTTGAGTGAACTGGGCCACCTGGCTTCCATAGGAGGAGTGATTTGATTGTTTCCCACTCTGTTCTTTGGCAGTGGCCAGCGAATTGGAACCGCCACATTATCAGAACAATGGGGAAACAGATGATCCAAAATCAAACAAAAGCCCCCAACCGACATGTACTGGTACATGACAATCCATTGTTGGGATCTATGACAACATGTGAACACCCAAACTTGAGGACATAAATGCAGAACAAAACAATAAACTCTGCTTGCCATGTTGTGTGATACATGAATACATGTAGAGAGAATTTATTATGAAACCATCCGCAGCTCACCAGGAGTTCAGGAGGACCATCCTCTGCATCTTCAGATGATTGTTCCTCTCCAATTTTGCTGCAAAGACAAATCAACTGATATTACAATTTTATAATTGTTTTAAAATATCCATTTATAATGCCACTATCATTGACAAAATTGGATTTGATTTCAACTTCTTCATTTTTTCCTTTGCCAAACAGTGGACAGTAACATTCCTATATGTAGACTAACCTTACATGATTCCTGCAGCAATTCCCCAGGAAACTTTAAGACTTTTTTTAAAAGACATTTTAAGATCAAAACTTAGAAAGTTCAAGACCTACTTTTCTGAGAAATGGGACTCAATCATGTTAGTAAAAAGAGTAAAAGTGACATTAACAAACAGTAGAACTTAGGCGAAAATTCAAGACCTTTTAAGACCTAAAGCAGCAGTTCTGGCAAAATTCTTAAAATACTTTTCAGCACCTTAAAGATGGACAAATCAAAATTACTGAGACTACTTTTTAAGGATCTGAGGGAACATGAACATGAAAATGCAGGCACCATGGAGTTAGGGGACTGAGGGGGCTTTACCCCCCAAAAACGTTTTGCTGTAAAAGAAAAATATACATTTTTGTCTCAAAAATTGCCACAAAATAGTTTAGCTAGCCCCCCAATCAAAAACACACTCTGCAGTCCCTAAAATGGTCCTACATGTATTTACCTGAGGTCCCACACATGTAATCTCCTGTCTGTACCACTTGACGCAAGAATCGTCTCATTATGAGGAGACCACTGAACCTGGTATATTTGAAGAAAGAAAAAAAGGTTGCTGTTTAAATCACTTTCACTCTCCAAGATGTTACAACTGAAAAATAAGAATAAAATGTTTTAAAACTGCTTACATGTATATATGAAGCATAAGTGCAAATTACTTAAACCTATTCTAACTTCTAGCCAAATATGTCTACTTTTCCTACAACACTTCTGAACAAAAGATACACTAACAGGTATTGCTGTTGGCCATGATTCACAATTAATTTAAAAATTTTACCAGCCCAGAGCTTCCACAATAAGTACATTGTACATACCTGGAAGATTTCATCTTTGTGAGACTCAAATGAGTGCAGTTTTAACTTCAGATTTCGTAAATCCCACAGTGCCACAGTCTACGTAATAAAATGAGCAAGCATAGTTAATGTCCGACCAAACACACTACAGTGGTGTAGCTTAATCAAATATCAACTGAAAACAGACACTCAAAGACTGCTGCAAATGTTTTACCTTATCTGCCGAGCCAGTGGCGAGAATGAACTCGCTGTAGGGATTGAATGACAGGCAATTCACCTCTGCTGTGTGTGCGTCTACAATGTGTGTAGCTTTAGCACTGCTGTTAGCACGGGTGTCCCATCTGGAAAGAGAGTATCAAATACATATCATTTGCTTGCAATTCAACTGTTCAACTTTGGAAGCTGCGCAAATAAATAGAAACTAAGATTCTGTGCTCATGCAAGTTCCTGCTCACGCAACGTCTGCCAGACTAAATTTTCTTCCTACCTGTACCTACATGTAAATAAATTTATTTATTTTTATTTATTTATTTACATGTCTCGCCGTCTATGGAGGGAGTATCCACAGAGATCTCTCTCCATTAATGGGCTCCCACAATGCACAATTGACACACACACACACACACACACACTCACATACACTTGCTCTCGCACTCACATTAACACTTGCATTCAGAAAAGAAAATTACAGTTGAATACAGGAAATGAAATTATGTACACTATGTGCATCTTTGCATATGCTATATGGTTTCATAGCTAGAGATGTATTAAACAGTGACTGAGTATTCTTAAAAGGCCTCTGAAACACACCCTCCTATTACAAAACTCCTCCCAAAACATCAGCTTACTTACATCATGAGTTTGTGATCATCAGCAACTGATCCAAATACACTTTCATGAAGAAGGTGCCATGCAACATCCTGCAGAATTTGCAATGTACAGTAATCAATTATAACTACATCTTATAACTTATTGAGGCCAATTGCTTTTATTTAGAAACACATTTTATATATTCTAGTTAGGCATGCAATTGATACAAAATGGCTGCAAGTCACTACATTAGTACATTAGTTGTACATCACAAGAGAAGTTTAGGAGGAAAACAAGGGAAAACTGAGAGTCACATTTTTCTTTTGTTTCTTGACTCATTTACAATTACCTAATGATTTCTACATGTACATGTAAACTCGATAACATCCCATGACAACAAAGTGTTTACTTACATTCTTGCATTGCAAAGCAAAGTCTACAGCAGTATAATAAAAACTAAAAACAATGTTCAAAATTACATTATACCAAGGATTTCGAGGAATTTTAAAGAGGAGACAAATATTGTGAACTATTCAGGATTCATACGTGGCATAACAATAACTTACAATAAATCATTTCTGTAGCTCCTTTTACAGGTATACAAATACATGTACTGTGTAAGACTCTTTGTTTATTTTTGTACTGGGAAACATATCCAGAACCACGTACATGTACTTACCTCAACAACTTGTGAATGTCCAGTAAATATCCTGTTTGCTTCTACAGTTTTTTGTTCCTTTAAAGAAATAACAAAAACTTACTAACAGTATCTTTCACTAAAAAGAACAATGATTTATTACAGACGCATACATGTACAACAATATTCAGTGTTACACATACAACTACATGGCTTCTACAAACATACCATACATTTGTGCTGGACACTCTACTCAGACAAAGTAAGAATGTCTACTGAAAATAATATGAAATGAGGAACTCTGAAAAAGGAACAAGTTGAGACAGTATGAAAACTCCCGATGGAAAGGAACTTGATATTTGGAAAGGTCAGATGTGGTGTTCTACATGTAACTTCCGGTAATTTTACTACATTAAGTGATTTTGCTGGGGCAGCTGAAGGACAAATTCAATGACTTTCATTGAATTACATTTGCAGATTTTCAAACACTTTCCAGTCCTTGAAACAAATATTTGTTTCTGACTAAAGAATTTTCTAAGGATCTCAAGAACCATCAGAACCACATACATGTACACACCTGTTCAACAGAATGTGTAACAAAATCATAGAATAATACACCGAATACTGGACTAGTTACTGCACACCAGCCAGCATCAGTATCGGAAAAAGTGTCTAGTAGAGTACAGTAACATGCAGTGCTAATTAGTATACTCAACTCACCTTGGAAGACACAGAACTGATATCCCACAAACAAATTGTCTACAAAAACAAAATACATGTACAATATAGATTTCAATTTGCCTTCAAGCAAGCCACATGCTTTCGTAAAGATCACGATAACTGCATTGTACAAGGAGTCTCACAGCAAGTCATGTTTCTTATGTTGCTTATAAGTACATGCAGATATTAGCATGGACAAACTCTGAAATACATAGCAAAGTTACAATATTGAAAATACTATTCTCCATAAGATTACTAAAATTTTGATAAAACATTTAACAACAGGCTTGTAAACATTTTCGATCAACATGATCATCTTCAAATTTTAACACAAATTACAATTAATAGCTCCATGTACATAGCTAATGATCAATATAGAAATTAAAATTGTCTTAACCTACAAACAGTTTAGTTTCAAGCAAGACTCACATGATCATCTGAGGCACTGAGTAAGTTGCCGTTAACATTCGGGTTCCATGATAAACCGTACCCTTCCTTCTGATGGCCTCGTAGTCTCAAATCGGGGTTGCATTCTCCATTAGGGTCTGTTAAAATGTCAGATACACCATTAATTCCTGCTAATAAATCCTAATAAACCCTGGGCTTATGACCCTATCAATGTTCAGACCAAGGGCATGGGCTGGAATTTGACACAATCAATTAGAATTCCCTGGGTTTGGATTTTGGTTTGGTGTGGATTTTGACATTTAAAAAATCAATCTCTCGGTACTTACATTTTGGTACACTTCTCATAAACTTCACAAAATATTGTGCCCCTCCCTTGGTTCACAAAATGTTCAGGATTAAGATCAAAATCCCTCACCCCTCCCTTCTCTGGCTTAACACTGAGAGGTGTAATTAAAACAATTATAACAAGAGAGAGATGCATATAGCCACTACCTGGAACTATGATTCAAATGTACATGTACATGACTATATATATATTGTAAATGGTATTGTACTGTATATATTCACAATCATGTTTTCTCCCAAAAAAAATATGGAGGTAGGAAAAATCTTAAAGTGCCAAACTTACCTGGTTTCGACGGATGTTTCGTGTAGTCAAATACCAGCACATCAGCTGTAGGTGTCTTTGTAGCAATAATACAAGGGTTCTGCGGCATGTACCTTGCTCTGAAAACAGTCAATAACATGGTTTGTACACTTTTGACCTTCTGAAATTCCATGACTTTCCATGACTTTTAAGAATTATCCATGACATAATTTTTGACCGTTTTTCTTGACACTGTTAAAAACTATTCTCCGCTTGACCTTTTTCTGACACCCCAGTTCAAGAAAGAAATTGGCAATACTTTGAGAATTTATCCATAATTATTGGCTCTAATATGAAAGATGTTATGCATGTCAATTTAATTTCAAATCGCTGACATTTTCTTTTCACTACTTTTGGTCTTAAGAACTGACCCATGATGTTCAACATTCTGCTCCATTTTACCATGACTTTCCATGACTGAAATCAAAATTCCATGACTTTCCAGGTTTTCCTGGCAAAAGATTGTACAAATTTAACAACTTAATTTTCTTTACATGTACTACAACATAGAAAAATAAAAATAAAACAACTGATTGTGAGCATGTTGTAGACTACATGTATCTAAAAGTATACTCAGGGTTTGTACACTTTTCAAGTTCAACATTCCAGAACTTTAAAGGAAGACTTGTAGACATTTTCCAGGAGTCAAAATACAGCTAAACCAAACTAAATTTCTCGAGAATTGTCTTTTTCGACACAACAATTAAAAATATTATTGTACAGCCTGGGATTACTTGATTTTTCAAGACGAACAAAAAATTCTAGGAATTCCTGGCAGCATACGGACACTACATATGATGAACATGTACATGTATTTAGAAAATAGACACGATGTAACGCGTATTCGGATTGGCTGAGGACCGTTTTCTAAATCTGGATAGAAATCATGAATGACGTCACGAAACAAAGTGTAAATTTTCGTGGAGATGTAAAGGTCGAAAATGATTGACGGCAGTCAATTAAATAGTAAATCTTTTTTAAAAATATTTTCTAAAAGCAATAAAACAGCATTGCTTGTGCTTCTATCCAGTTTTAGAAACATGCTACATGTATGACGCGGCAGAACACTTGTAAAGCAGAGAGAAAACTCTGCTTTTGCCTCATTTTCTCTCAACACTTTCTCGTGTTCTGCCGCGTCATAGCATGCTTCTAAAACTGGATAGAAACATACACGACGCTGTTTTATTGCCTTAATATAATCATACCTATTGACCTCTCCCTCGTGATTGATTTTGATCTCGATTTCTATTTTGCCACTTACTGACCCAAAACCTCCAAATTCTATAAGGGAAAATTAACACAATAACTAGGTTAACACAGATGTGCTATAAATGGCTACATGTTACTTTTACAATTTTACAATATAAATCGTAGAGTTGCATAATTTACAGAATTATAATTTAAGGTCCTGAACAAACAAAGACAAGAACTAAAACAATTAAATTGCATTAGCAAAGGTCAGTAATCATAAAGTTACATTAACATGTACAGAAACATATTATTAATAACTGACAAAGAACAAGAATGAATAGGAACTAGAACACTAAATGAAAGTAATTACAATCATTGAAATACTTTTATTAGCTTCTAAAGTTTAGTTTGCAGCCATGTTAACTAAGTAAAATAAAAGTAAATAAATAAATAAAAATAACTGAAGCCATTTATTATTTTTTTATTTTTTATTAATTTTAAAAAAATAAAATAAATGGCTAGATGTACAGTAGGTGTACCTAAGTACACCTCATTCAGCTGTCAATCAAACACCAAGGTGTACGGAGCTCTGCCCTCAAACTCCAAATCTGAAATTCAAATTACAGAATAGCAGAGAGAATAACGAGGAAAGCAATTACATGATTACATGATTGTACTTCTAATATGTAGTTTTTCTTGAGTGTTTGGTGTCAAGTGGGAACTTCATACTATTATAATTATGTCAGGTTTAATACACTCAATCACAGCATTACACTGCTAATATGTGACAGATGTTCCCTCCACAAAGATGACAACTGGAGGCGTTGAATGGTTGAAGATGGCCCTTCTATAGCATATCTTCATGTTTAACAAATGCATGTAATGACTACCAAAGGCTACAAATCGCAAATGACGTTAAGAAGCAATACATTTTCAACAGATTGACCTTTTCAGTACATAGCACTGAAAACGACAATTTCTCGAAAAATGCTTTGCTTCCTAAGAATGATACATTTTAAACACTTTTAGCCTTTACATGTAGCAATCATTCTTAACAGTTTATAGCAATTATGACAAACACTTGAATAAATGATCATCAGAGAGGTTCACTTTGACATGTTAAATGGCAACCAAAGACAAGCAAAGAGAAATAACATTGTATGATCATCATTAGAGGTAAACTCCGACATGCCACAAGTGAAAGAGAGACATCATCACATAAATTCTACCTACTGTTCTAGCTTCCAAAATCCCAAAAGGTTACATATACTTCCATTTTCATATTGTATGGAGGAATTAGCAATAAACTCGAGCAGGTTGCATTATACACATACCTCCTTTCTCATTGTCGTAATGACTGGCGTCAAACTGTGCATCGTCATTGGGTAACTGAACACTTGCTATAACAAGATGATTCTGTTCATCTGACCTGCACACAAACAAACAAACTTTATGTGCTTTAAAGGTTTTATAAGTTATTGTATTATTCTCACGAGAAAACAATTTTCCGTCTTTGTGCCAGTATAAACTGGTAATCTAATCAGTACTTACGTATGTGTGCCAAGAATCAGTCTGTGAACAGAATAGTCTTTCCCCTCTGGCCTGTCAAAACAAAACAACACACTTCAGCAACAAGGTCTCAAATATATCTTATGACCGCTGAGGATTCATAATTTTACTTTCCCAAACCCAAGTAGTACCAAAAATACCAGTGAAATTCAGACTTGTGGGTCAAGTATTACATTGCAATCCATTCTTCGTTTTCCTTAGTTCAGTAAATGAGCAAACATGAGCAGTGTGGAGGCTACAAGTGTATCAGCAAACAGCAGCAAGCTGCAAGAATTGTGGGTGCAGGTAACCTGCGATCAGGCCTTCTTTAGGTCGTCTGAAAAAAAACAGAGACCGAGAGAGAAAGGGAAAGAAGGCCTGACCGAAATTCTGTCTGGCGTCATGTTTAACATCCAAAATCTGGATGTTGCTCCAATTGGTTACTTGACAATAGGCTTTGGGACAAGCACATTCATTGGCTACTGCAAATTTTTGATTAGCTAAAAATGACAGACCATGTGTTTCGAGGCGACAGTGGGTAGAATGGTGCCATTTCCCTTTCTCTCTCTGTCTCTATTTTTGTCTGACTCTATTTTTGTCTGACAACCTAAAGAAGGCCTGATCGCAGGTTAGGGTGCAGGAGAAATGGGTTCTTGCCCCAAACCCCTACCCAAATTATGCCACACAGCCAGACCCAATCCCTGTCTTCCTCGTACCCATTACAACAAACTAAAGGGAAGACTTCCAGTCTGGTGAAGTGTTAAATAAGAGACTGGGGGTTCTGCAGATTTGATTAAAGCGCATTTGTTTGGGATATTCTTATCCCGGAATAGGAATACACAGAATACATTCTGACCATTCTGCTACCTGGAACAGGATGTATTCCACACAGAATGTATTCCACCAGAATAGGAATATAGCTCCGAAACAAACACTTAGTCCAATTTATTCTGACTATTCTTATTCCGAAATAGTGCCAAACAAATGCACTCCTAGTTTACACTATTATATATTTAGGAAATCACTACTCTGAAGTCCTGAATAATAGTATATATACGATTATTGATTTTGGTCAAAATTTCCACCCTGTACAGCCTTATTTGGGTCTATATTATTATCAATTTCAGAGTTTCAAACTCCTAGCATAATTTTAATTTTTTTGGATGCACATTTTATTGTGTACATTCTTGTTCTTTATAAGGAACACACCAGATCTCAATGAAAAACGTCCGTTTTAGACACAGGCAAATATTACATTCTATGTTTTCCAGTATTGTCTCTGTATATTTTTCGAAACCTATACTATTATTTCACCCTATACTATTATTAAAATTTACATATTTTTCCTCACTGTACTATTATTTTGCCTTATATGGTTATTTGGGACTTCAGAGTAATCATTGGTAGAGGAGGGAGGGGGGGGGAGGTTGAATTGAACTATAAAATTGACAACCATTGGGAGAACAAATAAAATGCAACACACTAACACTGAATATCTGAAATGCGTACCCACAATTAATGGGTTCATAGAAACAGAACTATCAACTAGTGTGCCCAGAAATTCCATCTATAGACAGAAAATATGTTATTATTCTTTTGGTTGTTAATTCGTTCACAATCAGACATGTGATTTGCATAAATTTGACATCAACCCGTTACGCCACCAAATCTCCCCAAACGGGGAACCTATCAAACTCTTCGTCTCGTTATTTCCTATGTAGTCCATAGTTGAAATAAATCTCGTCCTTTACATGCCAAGATCTCTTTCTGATCGAGCGGACTTCAAAGAAACCACGTGTGCCAACCGAACATAAAACACCATACACGAACAGTACTTCGACCCGATCTGTAATGCAACTATCGGCTGGAAGTCTTCCATGGTGACAAGACTACTTACTTCGTTACGTCTGGGAGCCACTGTACTGTCAAACTAGGCCATTCCAAAGCGTGGGTCATTACAAGATCGTACAAAAACGGCGTGTTCTTCTTCCAAATTTTGTACTCTTCGTTTATGATTCGTTCCTCGACAGCATCGTCGAAAGGTTCTACAACAAATCGACAGAGAATTGGATCTCATTAACTACTTGATGCACTGCATAACTCATGTGGCTATCTTCTTACCATTCTCTTTCGGAGAACCCGACATCTTTCACGAATTTTACCCCTCAAACAGAGAAAACTTCAACTCCGCCAGCGAGAAAATGGCGTGCAAAATTCTATTCCCCGCCAAATGCCTTCGCACGTGACTTGGAATAACCAATCAACATCGGCTGCAACAAACCGCTGGCCATCGGAAGCGGAAGTCAAAAGCGTCGCCGGCTAACTTGTTCCCAGGGCCTCGCGGAAGGAGAGAAAATTAGGAGCGGGCGGAACGTGAGAAAAAAGGAAAATGGATTTTTTTTATGTTGAGGTTAGTGCTTTCTTTTCCCGTCTTTGTAGCAGCTTTAAAAACTTCAGTGACAGTTCTCTGATATTGTGATTTGGATAACATTTCAAGCCCGCGAAACTTTGTGGCATATTTTAATAAAAAGTATATATATAAAGTGTTGACGAGACAGATTAGAGTTCACTAGAATTGAAATTGAATTTTGGCGTCAACATGACCGTTAGAATTCAAAGCATGTCTGAGCGAGAGTGTAATTCGTGAGATAAATCTAGGTTTCCTGAGAGTGGAGCATGGATATTTGGTACAGCTATTGTGACATTTTTGTCGAATGGATCCTTTTTGGGCCGCTCGGATTTTCTAACTTGCATTCCTTCACTCCTCCTCTGTACCATATAAAACAGTCGTGTCCGATTTCTGAAAGCCGAAAAGTCGCCCTAAATCACCCAGAATCGAGTCAAAAACCACAACACAAGTTAAGTTAACATCACATAGATCTTTATTCAGAGGTACTTCTTGAAAAGTTTCATGAATATGTCAAATCTATGAACTGACAATCTCGAACAGTGGGCCACAATGTCATAGATTCTCTCTATGGGTGCGGCCGGGGAGAGATACTCCTTAGTGGTGGACTTTCTGTGCCACGAGGTGCGCGTGCCCCACCTTTCTGTGAATCGTGAAATCGTTGGAGTCAATTTGTACACAAGTTTCCGAACACAAGGCAAGTTCTCTGTCCTTCCTTTTTCGACTTAGGGCCTATTTACCTAGACTGCAGGAATGGTCAATGGTCATGCATCACTAGAACAGATGTCGACCAGCTGCAGTGCAGGGTTGCAGACTTTCTTTAGGTGGAAGAAAAGAGGACAGAAGAAAAGAAGAAAAGTTTATTAAAACACTTACATTGCAGTCCATAGGACTGAATTGCGTAGCTTTATACATGTAGATAATATAAAATAATTTGTTTCTATTTACAGATTTGGGAAATATTATGTAATAATTATTAAATTCGAAATTGGTATAAAAATGTATATGATATTTAAAATCTAATCTAAAAATCGTCAAAACCCTGTTACTGTAATATATATAAACGTATCGTTATGCCTCCGAACACTGATACTGGGAATAAATGTTTTCCTGAAACGGTCAGTTTTAAAACGAGGCGTGGCATAGGCCCTAGGGCGCCTGAGATAATACCTCTGCTGATTTTGCTTAGGCAACAATGAGAAAAGCTTGTGTCCTGGACATGAAGTAGCCATGTTGAAAAGCTTGCTACATAGCGCTGCGCGTCTGGCTTGAAGCGTTTCGAGGCCATACCTAACCAGACTAGCAGAGTACGACAATTCTCCGCAAGAGATAATAGAAAGCACTCTTTTTTGCACTAAAACACTGACATCAACACTGATAAACTTTTTGTTGTTGGATTTGGAAGATTTGGAAGTCCATACGCATGCGCTTTATATGCCGTGATACTGCTTCTTAAACAACCTCTTATTAGCCTCATTTGCTCGGTCCATGCGGTAAGCCTTAATTATGGACCGAGCTTTTCCTTATTTGGCAAAGAGCCTGGTCCATGCAAAAGCAAAAGACAAACGAGGCTCCCTAAATTAGCGAACGGGCCGAGCAAACAAAGCTATTAAGATATTTATTATATGTCGTTGTTGATAATTTGGGGCAACTGAGAAGGTATATACACATGAAATGGTAAGCAGACGCTCGAGAGCGAGAGGTTCATACACCAACAGACGGACGTGAAAGAGGGTCCAACATAGGTTTGGCGGGATGCTGGATAAGGCATTTTTCAAGGAGGGGATGCAGGATGAAAGACAATTTGAGGGGCGGGAAGCGGGAAGTTGGTTATCTCAGCGGCGGGATGCAGGAATTATTGATTTTTCTGAGCAGGAAACGGGATGGAAGTTCAGATGCTGCTTCATTCATGTAAACTTCGACGTAGATTTTATTGCAATTTGCAATTTTATTGGGCGCATTTCTAGTGATTCTAGAAGCCTAAATTTTCAAAAATTTCCGGGGAGCCCCCTACAAATCTGACCTCTCTCCTCCATTATGAATTTTGCATGGTGCAATAATTACTATGTTTAACTCGTCATCACCGTCTTGAAAGCCAACAAATCGATTTAGATTTTGATGAAAGCCAGTTAGGAAGCTGCATGTCATAATTCATCTTGGAGGAAATGTATCTAGTCATACTGAAAACACTTTAAACGACGCAGGATCAGGATGACACATCCAAAACAAGTCGGATGGCGGGATGGAGGAAAAAATGGTGGCGGGATACGGGATTGAAGAGACCTTTGTTGGACCCTCTCAAAAGGCAGTTACAGCAATAATTCTCTCAAATATATGACCCCCCCCCCAACATTTATTTAAATATCAACCTCATCGGCCTGGCATTTATATGAAGCTGGCATGTATTTGGAGTCTAGTGTTTATTAAATACTGGTAGGTGGATTTTTGAATTGTCAGCACTCTGTCATGGTATCTTGAATTGATAACAGCCACCATTCTTAACCAGCATCAAAGGGCATAGCAGTGATGGTGGAAGATTCATATTATGCAGTCCAGCTGTTACAAACCTACAGTCAAAACCTGTATGCCTCTCCATACTATAATAAAACTTGAACTTGAACTATTATTAATATTTAGAAGTTAGTCTGGCCATGGACAGACCAAGTGGACCAACTCTGCCAGCTATGCATACTAGCCAGGTCAATAAAGGAAATTATTTGTGTTCCCCAGCAGGGAGGCCTTGGACACAAATACATAACAGTAAACACTGTACATTTTAAAAATTGGTTGTAACAGATCTAAAATTTGTGTTTTAAAAAAGAGAACTTTTCTTAAAATGGTCTGAAAATAATGCATGGATTCTAAAAACAAACGTTCAGACCGTTTTAAGAAAAGTTTAGATTTGTTACAACCAATTTTAAAAGTATTATGAACACAGATCGCTCAAGCAAATAAACACTGTACAACTAGATGTTAACAGTATAACTTTGTTTCATTACCTCTTCTTCTTTCTCCTCTGTGCTGCACGATCATCGTCTTCATTGTACTGACTAAATGATAAACACAGCAAAAAAACTGATCAAACTTATTCATCAATATGACTGCAAATATAACTTAATTATAACCTAATTACCACTCAGAAACTGTGGCCAAGTCAAAATGGAGAACTTTTTCTCCCACAGTTGTTTCCATGACTGAGACTTAAATTCAAATCAGTTTTATCCAATGTCAATGTCACTTTATTTTTCTCTTTTCTTGGAAATGGTAATTTTTATAATAAATTGGTAATAGGACTTCGTGTCGTCCAATTCTGCCTGTAATCATACTTGTGATAAACAAATTGGACTCGTGCTGTGCGCTCATCCAATTTTGTTATCACTCGTATGATTAGACAGAATTGGACTCAACTCAGTCCTATTATCATTACTAATACACATGTTTGGATATCGTATCAACTGTTGCACTCTATGCCAGTGCCAGACATTTAATTTCACACTACTTTATATGACTTATTAAATAATAAACAGAACATTACATGGCTGCTTGGAGATACAAATTTTATCTTCTCGTGTTGAAAATATCCTCACAGTCACTTGTTTGCTTCGCTCACTTGTGAGGATATTATCAACACTCAAAGGGGCAAAGATAAAAACTGTATCGCCACATGGACATCTAAATATTGTGTTAGTCACAGCTAAATGAAAATATTTCCAACATCAAGATTGATACAACTTGTCTGCTCTGTAAGATACTGTCAGTTGACATTGATAAATAAAATACATACATTGTTTTTGGTCCAGAATTTTTAAAACTGTATCATATTTCCATTCTGATTCTATTTTATTTGTGGTAACTCCTGCAAAGTAGCATTAAGCCAAGTGTTTTTACCATGTAAAATAAAGTTTATCCTATCCTATCCTATCCTAAAACAAATATTAAATTGCAGTGATCCTCTCACTGACTGATTTTTTTCCCTTCAAATTAGTATTTTATTTCTTTTGTTCCTAGTACACCATGAATAATTGTCTAGTTATCTACCTCTATGAGAAATGCATCTGAACCACAAAATAATGTCATCCGTCCAGTTACAGCCGTTGGTCGTAACATCAAATCTAGTAGGGAATATTCTCTTTGGCCATAGATTGTAAGATACCTTTCGCTAATTTCGCTGTGAGCAGAATGTGTCGGTTTGATCTTTGCAGCTGTTGGTGGTGCAACAGACGGGGCAGCCCTTGGCGTCATCAACAACTTCCTGAAATCTGCATTGGTGAGGGCGCTGCAAAATATGAGCGAGTTACATTAACAAATAAGAACAACGGGTCTGACAGTTTGAATGAATTGAATTTTCGAAATCCAAAATGTTCACTCACGCTGCTGCTGCTGCCGCGGCTGCGGCAGAAGCACTGGCCATCGATGCAGATGGCGGAGCCAAAGGATTCGAGAACACTTCCGTATCTGTAAAAATACAACGACGGCCATTAGCTATAGGTTTCTTGCTCTACATCTAGTCACACATAGCTCGTTTATTTTATAACAAAAGGCTGCTAAAATAAAGAAATTTCACAGTTACTTACTCTCCGGCATTTTGCTTGCACTTGTTTTCACTCTCCGAGCTTCTGATGAACCATAATGCAACGCGTGTTGCTGGAAAGGAACGGTTACCAAGTTGGTTTGGGGTTCAAATCAAAATGGCGGCAACAAAGCCAAAAGCAAAGCAAAGTAAGTTTTATAAAAACTCTTTATCCGTATGCGACGTTCCGATATCAAGCTGGTGTAAATTCTTACTTACTTACTTACTTCTTACTGTTTCACATTATAGAGTATCCTTTCCATGTTTCAAATTCCAAGAGCAAGGCTTTCTTGGATACCCAGCGTTATCAATCAATGAAAATCAAAATCGATGATCTCAAAACTAATCGATAGCAAACGATGCTAATTTATCGAGTGATATCGATTGATTTGGCCAATCGATGATCAATCGATAGTCACATCAAATGCTCTTCACCCATCAACTGCTATCAATTGGACCTATCTCAGTATCTGTTACAGTTACACTATTCTGTTGACAGATTGATTGGTTATATTTTTCCATATTCGATTACTTGGAACATTTGTGCAGGGCGTCCTATGCACCCGGGGTCTTCGTATTTCAAAGACTGCACAAATTTCACTATCTAGACCACAAATCAATATGTCAGAATTTTCTGTTGTAGCAATCAACTGTGTTGTGAAAGGTTACCATGAATGTTCATTTGTAATCAAAGACAACAAAACATTCTCTGCCCATAAGAAAAGAGGTAGACACGGCAATGCATTCAAGGGGTTCAATGATTGCCGTCATCTAGGGTATCTACAGTCCAAACTGGCTGAACCCTTGTGGCCCTTGAATGCCGATGTTTTAGTGTGAGTAAAAACAAATCGTTATTCAATACCAAAACATTAAATATGTTTCCCAAAGCTGCTATGGATCACTGTTTTGCTTCGGTGTACATGTTACTGTAACTAAAATGTGCATGCAGTTTCTTATTCATATATATATATGCTTTCTCTAACGAATGAAATAGGGTATCAATTGGTCCTCAATTATCAATGTCAATCGATAAATTGGAATCAATTATTATTGATTTCATCGATTGATAATGCAGGGGTATGAGTATGTCCCGGGTAGTCTCGAGTCTTTCAGGCCAACTCACCAAGCCCATAATGCTTCAACCACAATGCCCTAACACTAATCCTAACCCTAAACCTAGACCTAACCCTAACTCTAACCCCACTGAAATATTATAGGTCAATTTGGGCTCAGCCACACAGACTACCTGGGATAAGTTTAGTGTTGACTGGCTTGATAAGTTTAGTGTTAGGTAGGTAGGTGCCAATAAGATACAGATGCTGGTTCTGTACATTGATTGTGAGTGTTCGACCTTAACTTTTTAACTTGCTAGTCCTTGGGCTAGTGAGGCTTAAAATTTACTGGCCAACAGACATAAGGCCAAGTAAAATAAATAAGTAGGTTAGCGTCCCCGCCCGACCATTGAAAAAGCCCCGACCCAGTTTATTTTTTATTTTCATAGATTTTCTTTAAAAATATTTTAGTGATATTGTACGACTGAAAAAAGTGGTAGAAGTCA
>JANVCJ010102830.1:0-27412 GCA_026413505.1 Epizoanthus ramosus
AAAGGTAACCGACAGCAGTGCTACTATGGCCGGTCAAGCAGGATGAATCTGGCAACGATCTGACCAATACCGTCCGCGCGGCAAAGAGACCGTGACCACAAAACGTGTCTTTATAATATTTATTATTCTATCAAATCATTTGTTAACTAAGATTTCAAAGATGTATATTAATGCTTCATGCGATTATAACTTTCCTGGAAACCAATACAATAGAGTCTCTTTAACGCACTCACCGCCGTATCAAGCAATGGAGTTACCACTTGAGCTTGTCATGAAAAATCCAATTCAGAAACTGACGCCGATTAATCTTCGGAAGCCAAAGCCCTTGTGTAAGATAACAGTGGGCCATTAAATCTATTGAACTTGAAAAGGGAAACCAGAATAATGGCCATAACTTTGATATGTACAGAACAAAATGGCCGTATTAGAGAGATGTCCGTCTTACAGTGGTCAGACCTAAATGACCATCTCCAAAAAATTCTGACGGGCCGTGTTACATTCATTCTACGCTATAAATGAAGACAGAAGCAATTTCGGTAAATGTTTGAGCGTGATCGAAATCCATAGAATTGTACTAGCAACGGGAACGAAAATATGGATGGAAATAATAGGGAGTTTAGACCTTTGTAGATAGTATCAGACAATTTAAACTACGCGGCATTTCAAAACTAGCCAATAAAATTTATCACATGCGCGGTTTCCCGAGAGAAATTTATCACATGCGCGGTTTCCCGAACTAGTTTCCCGAGCTAAATTTATATGAAAGTTGGTACGTTCAATTTTTTCAGTTTCACATTATGGCCTGAAATCCACAGCATTTTGGCCGTTTGATGACGAAACTCGTGGCATATATATAAGAGTATCTAGTACATACCGCGAATATATATTGTAAATTGATTAAATCTTTGTTTTTGTTTGTATGAGTGCGTGTGCGTGCGCGCGTGTGTGTACGTGTGCATGTGTTTGTATACTTGTCTAGCCATTCTATATAGTGGGAAAACTATCCAGGGTTTGTAACTTCTCGGATTTCAGAGTGCTCAATGGTTCGGGGAACCACAAACTTTCTGATGAAGGAACTGTGAACTTCAGTTTCGGAAACTTTAAGTAAAAGTTTGTTAGAACTGATCTTTAATCTTCCTACATTCTAAACATACCTCTTCAAATTTGTTATCCATGAACTCCTTACAGACCTTGCTGTGGCAAAAGACCGTCTCACCAATTCCACTGCTGCCAAGTGGCAGAAAGGAACGCTGGTGTAGGTAAGCTCCCTGCTGGGCAAACTTGCTCTTTGGAGATGTAATTCCAAGGTCACTGAAGTCTGATTGACTTGGTGTTTGATCACCATAGATTTCTTCTAGTTCTTGTTTGTGTCTCTGCAGAGTAAACAACAAGCTATGTGCAATACAATATTTATTGGTAAATCTTGACTATAGTATAGTTATTCATGAACCTTGTACTGTAGTCTATTAGCTGCTTGAGAAAAAGGTTACACAATTCTCTGGTTGGACACTCAGAAGTGTTTGGAATTAGAAAAATTTGTTGATAAACATTACAAGAGAAAAGACTTGCCTATACACTACATTTAACCCTACCAAGACTGGGCTTCTTTGTACCCCCTCTTTAACTTACTTATTATAAAATAATGTTAGCAAAGCCATAATTGGTTGACTAGTTAATCAATTTGTGATGTACATATATTAGACATTTTAACTATGATGTCATGTGATTTCACAAAGATGCAATCTTGGATTTCATAGTGGCCATCTTGGATTTTCTTTATGATGTCATAAAATTGCTTTAATTGATTTGAAATTAATTAAAAACACAGGAATTGGCCATATAATTTCTATGAAAAAAATGATAAACTCAATCATAAACATGGTTACTATGACATCAGCCTTGCCTGTATAGGTATGAGTTGCATGTCAAATTGTCGGCTGATACATTTTAGGAAAAGTCAGGAAGTTTCACAATGACAGCATTTCCCATTTAAAAATGGCAAAACAACATGCCCTTTGGGGGAGAGGGGGGGGGGATTGCCCCCTAGTCTGAATAGGGTTAATGACACTGTAATTATGTACAATGCAATATGGACAAAATCTTACAAATGAGAGTCCTCTCCTGAACAAAAACGTCTGGTTTGGATTTATAACTTCTATTACTTTTATTGTTACAAGTAGTCAGTGGTGATCAAAGCTTCCCTGGTTACAAGTCTGGTTGTCTATCATAAACCCCATATTCCTGGGAGGTGCTGATTTCAGGGGGTCATTAGTCAAGAGTGAGCACCTCTGAAATCAAGGGAATGACTTTGTTCATGCTTGAGGAGAGTGGATAAACCTAACCCTAACAGACCCCTCAGCCGTCATCTTGCAGCAGTGCTGCTTCAACTACTTGCCACAAATTGCTACATTTATCCGAGTTGCCTCCAAGGTCCTGAAGCTACCCCATGTTTTGCATTGTACATAATTTTTAACTTTATTTTCTTCTATTAATTCTTTTCTGCTAGATACATGTACCAGGGACAACAGGATTCATGTTCTGCTACTCAGCTTGTCTGCAAGATTTCTTACCTCTCCTTCAACACTGCTGCTTCTAATAAGTTCATTGATGATCAGAAGGGATCCGTGTGCCTTGTCCTCCTTTGTTAGGACCACACCCTTTTCCTTTGTGTTGGCAGGGTCTTCAAAACCTCGTTTTGCCTCTTCGTATGTTTGCTGCAGAGAAGCAAAGAAATGGAAACTACATATTAATCAGTTCAGGTAAATAATATAATTATTGCATAAATCTAAGAATTCCTTGCTGAATTCTACAAGTTACCACATAACAATCGCCCATCTTATTATCTGACCTCCCTTTCACTGTTCAATTTCACATAAATTGTGAGCCCAGTAATGTTCATAATGAAAACACGGGATGAGATAAAAAAGAATGAACGAAAGGAATAATTAACAACTACTATTATCTGAAATCAAGGTAAATAATTGCAGGACAATTCCACGAGATGTGAAGCATCAATTATGGTCAAGTTGAATATTCTAAAAGCCACTATTTACCAAGTCTGAAGAGAATAAAATTTTACTATGTATAATTTATTAATAATAATTTATATTAATATTATTTACCGGTAATAATAACAATGTGATGTCCACAAAAATTGGCCAGAAAGAAGTATATTTTGTTCCAGCTCTTGTTGTTTAACTGATGCATTACAGAATTGGCACTCAAACACAAACCTTGATCAGTGATCTATTTTAAAGTTACAACATGTATGACAGTGTGGAAGAACTCAACTGCCAGTGTTCTAGCTAGGCCAAAATGCCAGGGCACTATTATCATACAATACCATTTTTTGCTAATTTATTATTCTTGTCAATAAACAAAATTATGTTTGCAGTAGAGTGATCATCCAGGTTTCTGTAGGCCTGAGAAGGACTGTTGTTGGTGACTGACATTTCGACAACCTGTGCAGAAGTCATCTTCAGAGTCAATAGAGCAAAGTTGGTCATGTAGGCGGTATTTATATTGTTAATGGTGTATTGTATTAAGTCAGTGTCATTAGTAATCTGTGCACATGGATTTTATCACTTTATGAACTTTATGACAAATCCAATGTCAACTCTGATATGCAAAAGTCTTGAGAGAACCTTATAGTATATTTTGCAATTGATTGCAACATAATAATACTTGTAAATATGTATAATACAAGGATTTTTTCTGCATGTGTGTTTCAGGCTGGTGCAAATATGATAGTGTCTGGCAGTGCGGTAATACGAAGTGACAACCCCAAGGAAGTTATGACTGCCTTGAGACAGACAACAGAGAAATGGATAAAAGCTAATTCCAAGATAGATAGGTGACAAGAAGGTACATGTGTCTTAAACTGGATGATCCGGTTAAGCTGGTGTGTTAATCAAGTCAAGGTGGTGTATTTGATATATGTTAGCACATTCATGTATATAATTATGTGAACACAGAGCCAATTAAATCAGATGAAGCATGCTGTAGAAGCAGCCATCATAGTGAATAATCCGTTAAAGTTTATGCTTGGTATCAGTTTGGCATTTAGGAAACTTGAAATCTGGAATCTTGGAATCTGGATGCTCATTGTACTGGTTACACATCCATAGTTTGGTCCCTCTTCATTTACGAAATCCGAATAGCAACATTTGTAGTTCTGAACATGATACCTTCCAAGGTATTTGAAGCAAACTTTAGAAAGGAGATAAGAGTTTCTTGTCAAGATGTAAACTCTTCATTTACCAAACTTTGGGCCGAGAATCTAGATAGCGTTTAGGGTTGGAATGCTTCTGAACTAGATTCCTTCCGTGTATACTGCTCAACATTGCCGACGAGCATTCTTGTTACTTTTATGTGGAATACCCCCCTTCGCCCACCCCTTCCAGGACATTTGCACCCCTATGAATGAATGAATGTATTCAGCTAGAGTCAAGTACATGTGCACAACTAGCAGTAAAGTTGGCCAGTTATCGTGCTTTCCTAATGTATAGAATCACCTGTTTTGTGACTGCGACCGACTAAAATTTGCTTGAACGTACCATTTTCATGGTTTTAGTTTCGGTGGAGGGAACAGGAGGTACATACTGCTGGAGGGGGTTTGTGTCAAGTGGGGGTTTAGTTTTAGTATTTGAACAATATCGAGGCAGACTGGTAACTAACAGTACGGTGGGGCAGTGGTCTAATTTGAAATTTATAAAACGAATCCTGAAGTGATACAGTGTAAATCTGTAATTAAAACTTTGTCCCCGCATATGAATGGCTCGTGCTGTGTCGACAGCGTACTGTTCAACGTATAGCCATAGGAACTCGTAGATCCATTCAAATGTCTCGTCGTTTGTACCGAATTTCGTCCACATTTCACGTTTTTACTGCACGTTGTGTCGGCTTCTCTTCATTCATTATGTGCGAAACCCAGAATTGTTTTACTTCCGGTTTCTTATTATGTTTTGATTGACAGTTCTTAGTTTTAAACTGAGACATAGTTACTCGTGCGCGCGCAAGAGAAAGAGAGGGAGGGAGTAGGGCTTGGGAACTAGTGAATCTTGAACTCGCGTGAATGGATAGATGAATTCTCCGGAACTCTTGGAACCTCTTCAACTCTTAAAGAACTCTTCCGAACTCTTGGAATTTTGATTGAAATAAAACCCTTATAACAACATATTATTATTCATTCACTATAGAAAGAGAGGTTACTCGGTTAAACTTCATATTCAAATCAGCAACGATTATTGTATTTATACACCGTACCTCCTCGATGTTACGCAGCCGTACAGGTTCTGAATGTCTTGTTATGTTTGCGGTTGGGGGAGGGAGAGAGACTTGGTGATTTGGAATTCATCCTAAAGTTGGATTGAAGCAGGAACTGATGCAGAACAAAAAATAATTGCGTATTGCCGCCAATGAAAATATAGCGGTTAGGCGAAGTTGAATTTACATACTGCATTCCCGACGCTCCGTAATCTCTCCCCTGGTGTAACTTACAGGTCTTACAGAGCTGCACTGCCTCGATTAGAATGTCATTAAAGGGTAAGAGCGCGGCTGTTTGCAGGGACGAGAATCAGAAGGGCAAAATAACACTGAAGCAAGCCGAGTGCGAGTTACATTGTCTACTGTCGAAAACTGATTTAGAAACAAAAACAACTGAAGGCAGTTCATTTACTTTATTGATGTCAAACTAGTTTTCCTTTCTATGTGACATGACACTCGCTAAACATTCCCCGCTTACATATCATCTTGAGCTTAGTTAAACTTTCACTGACTGATGCTTGTCTAGAATCATTTTGGCCGTTGCAAAACAAAGCCCTCGGTAACACAACAGAGACGCCCAATAATGGGAGCTTCTGACAAACTCCCAACAATAGGGGCTTCTGACAAAAGTATTTTAAAAGACTTGCTGTACAACAACCAATCTAAACTCTTCTGCAAAGATGTTACTCTGCTTTGTCATCACTCATTCAACTGCAATCCCCCGCTGTCATTCGATTACTGAAGCATGCTCTAATCACACACTCCGGAGTTCCTTGCAGAGGCAATCGTGGTCACAATCTCAGCTGCCGCATCATCCATAATTCCTACATGCATCAACGTTCTTCATCAAATCAACGATTTTATCAGGGAGTATTCACTTCTTTTCGTTATTAACAACCCACGGTGAATTGTTCTGTCACACACTCGTGGTTGGTCAAATAAATACAATTTAATTCATAAAGCGTTTGTTTTGTAGGGAGCTGCATGAGCGAATTATTTTAAGGGGATGTTTCACCTAAATTTATGTCTGCCCAATAACTGTGGCAGAGAAGGAAAGTTTATTTCGGTGGAAATGTTTTGACTTGCTAAGTTATATTTTAATATGGGGGGTTATTGCTGCTTTGGAACATAAACTTTTAAACTCCCCACACAAACGTCTTGTTGTCATTTGCTTTGTTAAAATGATAAAGAACTGAATGTAAACAGATATCCTCCCAACTTTACCCAACTGGTCTTGAACTAAAACAATAACTTTTGCAGTTGTTCTTCTAATTCTAGGAATAACTAATTAAATAAGAACTGGTATTTTCACAGTAGTGACCATAAGTTATAGATAACACCACTGACAAATAAAACGACAATTATAAGTTAAATATATAGTTTCTTTTAAAATTAACTGGTGCTTTTAGTATGGGTATGTTTATTTTACTTGCAGCAAGCACAGTACCGTTAAATTTGAAATTTTGTGCATCCAACTGCAAATGAAAAAAACACTTAAACATATTGCTAATCACTCGGGTTTCGAAATATAATTTCATAAACTGATCTCCAGCTTCCCAAAGTGCCTCCTCCTCTTCCACGCTTAAGGGTATAGACGAGGGCCTGGGGCAAGCTTAGAATCCTCTGTCGCGCACCAAAAGAATGGAAAGCGAAGCTAGGCAACATTTGAGAACCCGACTATATGACCTACATATTAATCCTTAAATCTGTAACTTGGTAGCTAGATACCTTCGAGTACCTTACTACTAAATAACTGAATGTATATATTAATGTGCATACGATCTGGGAACATCTTGCAGTGCTTACTGACCATACCCATCTGCTCTGTTAACTTGCAAAGTAACGCGACTAGCAAACTGACTCAATTGTCAGCGCATCCGTTAGTCAGAATTTGGACCGTGCGGGCAGAGGCCGAAAACAAATAGAAGGGACCATAGACTATTACATAAAGGTATTTTTGGATACTTGAAAGTTCACAGGAAACTCCCAAACTGGTAGCATGGTAGATATCAGTGTGGTACCATAAAATCCCGGAATTGTCAACAGCAAAGTTTGCAACTGTTTCTCGTCATGTTCAGCGTCTTGCTGTAATCACCTGCTACAGTGAAGTTACAAGTCATGTCTTACTAAACAGAAACACAAAGAAGTTTCACTTCGTTTGCACCGTGTTTTGATATAACTGACTTCGGCATGACGATAGCACGACGTGAAAATGAGAGACAAATCTGCGTATTCAAACATTACCGAGTCACTTTTGCTTTTAACAGCAGTTATTTAAAAAGCGTAAAAAGTACTTTTCGTTAGAGCAATTGTAATGGTATTGCATTTATATATTGCGCACTTTTCGTGTGCATATATATGATTAAATGCGCGTATTCCTGTTGTGCGCCCTTCTGTGTTGTGGTCCGTCACCTTCTCTTACTGATGCAAGTTACTGTATACTGTAATATTACATTACAGTATACAGTAACTTGCATCACAATATAAGGCAGTAAGTCGTATCAGAAGAGAGAAGCTGACGGCCGGACCACAACACCGGCACAACACAGAAGGGCGCACAACATGAAGGAATTTTGTTACCACACTGATGGGCACATTACCGAGATGTATAGCATGGGTGCCAAGAACACTTTGGAAAGGGATGGAAAGGTAGACATTTTAGATAAAAGAGGAAGATTGCAAACTACAAACTAGAAATAATAAATGATGGACTGCCCCTGTCTTGCGAACAAAACTAATCTAACAGTCCGCTTCTTTCATAGTAATAGTAGGTACCGCGCGAACAGAACAAACCCCTCATCTACTGAACGAATACGCGACTCTGTGAGCCCTTTGCTTGGTGGTCAGTAATTATCCCTATCACCACGTGACCCAATCATGTGACTTAATTAGTACTTCAAGTTAGTTTCACATTATGGACTAGTGAGCACTGATGGCTCCTTGCTCTGGTATCAAACTGACTCGGGTCATCAGCTCAACCAGTCTTAACGGGTTCGCTGCTTAGTCATCGTCCTTTTCATCCAGGAGAGGGTACCTGCAGACAAGAACAGCAAATTAATGCCTTAAATTAACACAGGCGACACTTGCTAATAATAATAATAATAATAATAAAATACTTATGTAACGCTCATATTCACTCATTATTCGTGGCACTTTAAAATACTATGTATCGCTGCTAAGATTGATACCTCGTTGAACGGGCACGTGGAGTTGGTCCATGCCAAACGCCAGACATTTTACTGTAACTTTACTCCCGATATAAAAGACGGACAACGGAGTGAACGTCACTGAAGTTACTATGACAGAGTTCATATTTGCATGATCTAGCATCGGAGTATTTGCATTTCTTGAAACAGGATTTTATGTACTTACCATTCTGTGATAGGTTGCTTGAGATCAAGTTTGCCAAGGTCGATCAGAACCTGGAAATAGAAAATTACACAACCGGTGAGTTGACTGGCTATCCTCTGCTAATACAAGTACAGTCGTTAGCACTGGATATTTCACACGGTACATCTGTAAAGTCGTCATACAGAGAACTTAAAAAGGATCGAAATGCTGTCGAGGATTATGTGATTTAGTATACTTTTTAAAAAGTGCGTTAAAATAGACACTACAATGCGTGCCGTTACTGGCTGAAATTATATTTCCCTCATCTCAAACAATGAGCTAGTGATACTCCTACACTCGATTTCTCTTGCCGCATTCTCCAAAGATTTTGCTTTTTTCCCCATTTATTTTTGTACAAGAGTCGAGGATGTCATTGGGCCAAGACACTGAGAATACGTGTCCGGTCATGATGTATCCCCCCTCCCCTCCCCTACTCCCTAAATCCAACCTACCCCCTCTCCCTCTCTTTACCAATTCCTGTGTATCCAGAACCTGCCTCACCCTGACCAACGTAATCTTTGAGGGTAACACTACAGTATTTATACCTGTCCCATGGAAGTCTTGCTCTTCGAAAAGAAAGACACGTCATTCTTAACAGTGATGTCCAGAGTACGATCCTTCACCTTGTCTTGTGACACCTGCCAATCAAACCTGGAAACCAAAGATGCGCTTTGTTACATTTACTCCACAGACCGAGGCGAGATAACCAACAACCACCCTCCCTCCCCCATGGGGAGCAGTCGGCAATTCCTCTCTCTCCCACTCTCTCTTCTCTTGTCTTACTTATTTAGCTGCACTATACTAGTTAATCTGTCCAGTCCACACGAAATGCAATGGTGAACGAATTTTAACTCTAAACTGTCATGGCTATGATTATACGTTTTCTCTGTTCACTATTAAAACTGATCAGCCAATCAAATGAAGATCTTAATTTCCTTAGCAACAAGCCTTTTCTTCTATTTCAGTGCCCCATTTTAAAATAGCTCTAAATCTGGCATTGAAGTAAATGGCATGGCTGCTTCTAAAATAATGATATATAAGAAACATACACTTCCTCAAACACCGGGGCCAATGTGTTCTTCTGGATGTCTGTCCTGCGGCGTGAACTCTTGGACCTGTCGGGCAGCAGGTAGGCACGAACGTACGGATCAGCCAGACCGTCCGAGTCACAGGCGATCAGATCACTGCAAATACAAAATAATAAATACAATCAAAGAAATTTAGTCGGTTGAGTCTTTGAAGTAAACTGATTAAATCAATAGCTGGATACCATCTCGTCTAGGTGGCAAGTATAGACAAAATAAGATCAACTGACAGGATTCTCAGTGACAAAACAGTAACTCTGATATCTTTAATAGTCTGATACTCTAAGAGAATAGAACACGGAGTTATACCAGGGTATGTTCCCCCAAGATAATGACTGCATTCCACACTAGCGCATAGTTCCCAATTACTTGAATGAGAACACTCAATTGTTCTAAATCAAACTAAGGCCAGCCCCATCCATATATTGGTAACGTTTCTCGTTTTCGATGTAGATAGGCGGGACCAAAGATTCAATTTTCATTCTGTTGCGGCATTTGAAGTCTCTACTTTCTGTCTTCCATCGTTTTGGTGTGGAAATAGATCAAAACGTATTAGAAACAAACGTAAAATCAAAATGTGATCAGTAAGGATAGCGCGACACCTTGAAGCTATGGATAATAAACTGAGAAGGGCAGGAGCTCGTTTGCATATTCGCTTACCGGCATTTGTGCACTGTGACGGCCAGCTTGCTGCCTTGTGTCTTGTATTCAATGGTCAACTGGATGTCTCCACTCACCGTCCTGAAACAAACAACACAGTAAACTCACGCTTTTATCTCAATAGTTGTATAACAAACTCTTCAGTCTGACGCCCAACTACTCCTTCAATTTTAGGGGTCAGACAACATTTAAAGCTGAATAAAAGTAACTTCAAGTTTCAGTGATAAAACGTCGCCCATGATGCCACATGTATTAATGAGAATCCATCGGGTCGAAAATGTTCCGGTTTACGGAGTTTCATACATAGGGTGAAACACATGTTTTCGAAATGAGAAAAAGGAATTACTTAGTCGTTAGATGCAAGAACGAAAGTCATCAAAAATAGTTCCAGATTATGCATTTCTTCACGCCCGTTTTGTGGCGATCTCTCTCTTATTGGATGATCATATATCATTTATATATAAGAGTGTGATAACATGTAAGATATTATGTGCACTTGTCGCCTAATACATGACAGTGTCTATTTCTACTATGAACTGTAGAACAGGAAGTCCCTCTTTCTAATGTAAGTAAACTTGAAGGATTACTATTTCTCTCCCCATGCCTTCCCTCTTATTGCCCAGCTGCGCGAAATGTCACTCGCCCCAATTTACTTTTCTCAACCGCTCGTTCAAGTTCGCTCCACCAGAAACTAAAATAGGACTGGGCCAGTCCACCTATACTTTAAGGCAGTGCTCTAACGAATAATGTTTTGCAAAATGTGACCTATCGACGACAGTCTTTCACAAGCCACTGCTTTGACATTGCTTTCTGGAACAGTTTGGGAAGTCGAGGTTCGTATGCAGTACTTTTTTACGTTTTTGGAGTAGCGATTTCATTCACAACTTCGGTTTTAAAGACTACGGCGACGTAGTAATATAACTAAAGTAGGGATATGGCAAAAAAGCGCACAAATATCATTCGTACGATATTTCCTACCTCTTGATCTTTGCTTTTTCTGGCTTCCTGCGGCGGACAGTACTCCCCTCACTACGGGCCAAACAAAAGCAGAAAAAAGGACGGCATTTAGGGCTGCTGCTTGCCAATGATGAAAGACTAAAAGATGCACAGCGTGGCGGGCAGAAACACAAGCAGGGCATGCAGTTGATGTAAATTAACTGTTAGTGATTCAATAAGAGAGTTAGTATGGCATACACAGGTCCAATGGATTTGGCCAATAATATTAATATTAATCTTCATTATTGATTACTGTATTCATTATTGATTACTTTATTGATTATTGATTACTGTATTACTGCTGCAATATAAGAAAGTTCATGGTAGGGGATACACAGATAACACCTCCATGTACATTAATTTAATTAATTAGCGATTTTTTAATTATTATTAAAACACAATTGTTAGTAAGAGATACAGACACAGTCGACTTTAGGCTGGGACTTTAGGTGGGAGGAGGGAGATCATTTCTCGCTGCGAAGGAAAATAATCGTCTGCGGGCAGGCTAGTGACCAATACACTTTCGCCAATATCTTAATTAGTGATTTATAAATTATTATTAGAATAAGATTGTTAGTATTAAGGGATGTAGAAGTGACACAATTGACTGAAACCAATAGGGGCACATGATATTATTTGAATAATTATAATAATACTTTATTTCATAAAAAATTGCGCATTTAAAATAAATTCTCAATGCTCATTACAATTTTATTATTTTTTAAAAGTTTAGTGTTTAATACGTAGACACATACTTTCATAGTATTCCAATTGATTATGCATTATTGTAAAGTAATATAGTTAGTGATCGTGTAGGACGTAACGCCATATATATCTCTTGTCATTATTAATACAAAGTCAACAGATATAACGCGCATTTTCCTTGGCAGATAACAAAATCATTTTATCACAAGATAACAACATTGTAGTAACAACATTCCAATAGTTTTATTCAGATCGTTAATAAAACTGGTGAATTTTAAAATACTTAACATACGTATGATTGTTCATTGATTGTTCAGTGTTAGGTCAAAGGACTGAATATTTTAAATCCAAGTTAAAACATTTTTTTAAAGAAAGCATTTTAGTCTTTTGTGTTTTTAAACCAGGGATAGGGGGTTATAGTTTTAAAGACATTTTTAATTTAAGAAAGTATTTTAGGTTTTAATTTTAGGTTGGTTATGAATTTGTAAAATGAATGGAGTCCTCTGGTAGATGCGTACTTGTACACAGCGACTGCGTAGTGTATACTATTACGTATATACCGATACTCGTCACTACATAAGCCATGGCTCACATTGTCGTGATCTTCCGATTTCTTACGATACACTAAACATGGCAATGGACGAGCAGATCGTGCGCAAATATAACTGAGCTACACCTGTCTCACCTGCCCTTGCTGCTCTTTCCGCCGATTTCAACTGGGGCTTCTTCCTCATCCTCCTCTTCATCTGATGTGTCGTCGTCACGCGTAAAGAGTGCCTGGGGGAGGGGAGGGTCACAGAAAAATTCTTAGATTTGGATATCGTGCTAACAAGATACTACGGCCACGGGCAACCCACGCTCATGACTCAAACGTCACACAAAATTACATTTGACTTATACCACGGAAACAGTATGATAAGACCGCAGGCAAGCCAAGCTTATGCGGACTCGCCAATCACCAAGGACTGAATACACATGCAATCGTATCACTAATGATACTTCAAATTTTCTATTTTTATGGAAATTTGATGTTTGTAAGATAACTCGATTACAGTTATCCAGAAATTGCTGTAAACTGATATGATAAAGTTGGCAGATTACCTCAACGACATCATGTAGTCTAGCATATCACTTCCCGTTCACATACCTTGAGTGTGAATCTGCACGTGAGAGTGCTGTTGTGCCCAGATCCTTTCAGTGGGAACGGCTGCTCAAACGTCATGTCGTCATCCTTGGTCAGTCGAGCAATGCCAAAGTCCAGTTTTCCGATGCTCTTGTCCTTGGTGGCATCAAACAGCTGCCGGACGAACAAGGGGCAGAGCGATAACGTAAGTACATGTGGAAACACAATAAGCAGAAGCATATAAACACAAGCACAAAGATATGAATAAGCGTGAACACAAGCACAGGCACAGACAGACTGACAGACAAACATAAACAAAAGAACGTGCACAAACCAACACAATCACAAGCACAGATATAAACATAAACATAAACATAAACACAACCACATACAAACACAAACACAAAAAGATAAGCACGAGTACAAGCACAGGCACAAGTACAACAGGTACAAGAATGAGCACGTAGAATGATCATGTAGTATTTATACAGGGCCCCTATATGGATACCAGCCTAGTTGCTGAATGGGCTACCCTGTTAAAATAAAGTTTACTATCTATCTATCTATCTATCTATCTATCTATCTATCTAGCACAAGGAGTATGAATACAAGCATCGTAAACATGAGCACAAACACAAGCACAAAGATTAACGAAGAAGAACAAGTACAACCACAAGCACAAGCAGAGCATGAAGACAAGCGCCGCCACAAACACAAAAGAACAAGTACGAATACAAACAGAGGCAAAGGCACAAACACGAGTACAGGCATGTGCAGAAGCAGAAACAAGTACGAGCACAAACCGAAACAGAAACATGACAAGAACAAGCACGAGCACAAGTATAACTGCATTTGTCCACGATACGTTCGTGAACTGCTTCCTTACAAGAAATGCTCGTGTCTCAGTGTAAAGGAATATACAAGGCAACACATCTGAAAGGTGAAGATAAGTCTGAAGTACACGCAAACATGATACACTGATGGTGAACTGTAACCGACATGTCTTACCTCGATGTCAAGTTCTTGAATGTTTGGGTCATGGATCAAGAACCGGAATGGTTCTTCAAACACTGGACTCAGAGAATCTGGGATTGTCTGGAATATGATAACACAGCCACAGTCAGCATCGGGAAAATCGCTATCAACATAAATTGACTAAACTGCAGCATACCTGGCTCTGGTAAGTGATGTTTCCAACAGTTAGCTTGGCATACGTTGTGCACGTGCCGCGAGCGGGGTTGGTGATCTGAAAACATTACACTGGGAGTTAGTTATAATTAACTAAGGGTGCATTCGTTTGGCACTATTCTGGAATAAGAATAGTCGGAATAAATTATTGTTATCGTTGTTGTTATTGTTGTTGTTGTTGTTGTTGTTGTTATTATTATTATTATTATCAAATATTACCGTGTGAACGAATGGTACACAGTGTTAAACATTTCTCACCGGGAGGTTCTTGGCAGAGTCCAACTTGACAAACAAGGCTGCAGTTGCCAGCATCTCGTCACCCAGAACTGCTTTATCAGGCTGCAGGTGGAATCAGCGAATTTAGGACATAATTATACGTTGCTTTGTCATTTGCTGGCTTACTAGAAATGTATACAAATCTAACACTTAAAGTACATGTACAAGGTCATGTGGTGTTTTACTAGCAACGTACACAAATCTAACACTTGAAAGTGAAAGGCAAATCTCTAACACTTAAAGTGAAAGATCATGAGATGATTTATTAGCAATGTATACAAATCTAACACTTAAAGTGAAAGGTCATGTGTAAATCTAAAATTTAAGGTGAAATGAATTATTAACAATATATACAAATCTAACACTTAAACTAGCAATGTACAGAAGTCTAACACTTTCTGGTGAAGGGTCACGTGATGATTTACTAGCAATGTAAAGAAATCTACCACTTACTGGTCAAAGGTCATGTGATGATTTACTAGCAATGTAAAGAAATCTACCACTTACTGGTCAAAGGTCACGTGATGATTTATTAGCAATGTAAAGTAATCTACCACTTACTGGTGAAAGGTCATCTGGGCTGGCAGTGAGTGAGAACCAGGTGCAGCGCAGGTTGATCTGACCATGCTCCACGTTCTCCAATGGCAGCCACTAAACAGACAGCAAAATATTATTACAAAGTGCAATACAGTAACAATTATAAATATAATAACCAAATAAATACATAAATAATAAATATAATAAGTATGCTGACCTATAATTATATAAATGACATCGCTAGTTATAAAGAATGAAGAACAGACTGTAACGCCCTTGAATTTTCTAGAAGCAATTAGTTTTGTGTTTACAATATGTGCCCAGTATGTGTCCAGTATGTGTCCAGTATGTACCAGGAGTTCGTGGGCAGTAAATAGTTATTAGGTATTACTTACCAAATCAGCAGTTCCCTGTTGGACGATAGTACTGATGTCAGCTTCCACTCTGCAACATACAAAAACGTTACGAAACTGCCAACACATACTAAGCTGAGAAACAGACTGAGTAAGTGACCGCTTTAGCTGAACCTGCAGTCGAAATGTTATCCCCTGTGTGCATCTCACCTAGATACAAAAACTCTTATTAAAGTGTCGAACTTTCTCCAAGAAACCGTTTATGTTTTGTTTTCAGCGTCAACTCTTTGATACTAAGTATCCTTTTTCATAAGAAAAATAAAAATGTCACTACTGAAACTGCAATCCAATGATTTTTTTGCAATAAGATGTGATAACTAATTTTTGAACAAACTTATTTTTTTGTGTTGTGTGAATAGGCATCTTTACACGACTCACTCATCCCTGTCACCGTACCCTAGCTAACCCTGGTCCTGTGTTTCAAGGAGTTTCTCCATAAAACGCTTGACTTCCTAACTGCTAACCAACAGTTCTTACTCTGCTACAGCTGTCATAAATCACTCTACATCGTACACTTTTGCCCTCCAACCAAACTATTATGTTACAATCAAGCGAACCACACCATTTTACATCAATATCCAAGATATTGACAAACACATGTACATATGGAAGATCTGCATTTCCCTACCCAGTATCCACAATCTTTAACTAGAGCTCTGTAGCTGGAACAAAGCGTTCTGGCCACAGTGGTACTACCAATCATTCTGATCATCGCCAATGATCGGCCAGGAGCCAGTTGCATAAAAGCTGGCCATTGGACATTAGTCTAACATGATCAATCATTAAACATTAGGAAATCCTATGCAACAATGTCTGAAGTGAGAGCGAACGTCTGAAGTAAGGTTGTTTGCAACTACCTAAGTCCGCAGTCCCTTAGCTTCCCTTGATCCAGCCAGGATAATGTTTTATAAAGAAAGTAGGGTCTATAGCTAGCTGCTGAGGGTAGAATGGGGAGATATGGTAACAAAAGACTTTGGCAAGAACCAATTAAGATCTTTGCATACATGTGCACACTTATTAACATTTGCATTTGAAAGATATATTTGTTCAAGAACGTGGCAGACATCACCCCAAGATCAAAGCTTCACGATCATCGTGTGACCGACTTTCAGTTCACTGTTAGTACACTTACGATCCAAGGCTCTCGTCATCTGAGGCTTTGTCTTCATCAAACAACTGAATCCTGATCTTCTGTCCTTGCTGAGTGTCAACAAATACCTGACGAAAAACAATCATTAAATAATTATAACTTGTTGAATGGTGCTCTGTGAACATGAGTTGTTGTTTATCCGCGGGAACTAATGTTACCAGGGGCTGTCAGATGGTAATTATGAAAGCCCCATTTACACTACACATCATTTTTGACCCGTGGTAGTGGTGCCCGTACCAACTTTACCCGTGCTCGGACTACCTATAAAATAGTGTAAATGGGATCAAGGTTCAACCACATGTATGGACATTCCAGGTCCGTAAATGCTGCCTATCAACAGTCTCCAAACATGACTCCGTCAGTTGTTGCAGCATAATAGTATTGTACTGTAAAATGCTGTTATAATATTGCAGGTACTGGACTCGTATATATTTTCGCAAGTTCCTCTCTACCATCTGATTCTCTGAAACGAACAATATCTCAAACGTAAAGGACTGTCAAACAAACAATGGCTTGAGTGAACATTGTTTATGCATGTATGTGACAGTCAAATACGACCAACATTTGTATCACGATATATATTGATAACCAACCTCGAAGACTTCATTCCAAACAGGATCAAGGGTTTCCTTCTTGGTCTTTGTCTTGAATGTCTTGGCACCAACTTTGTAAAACAACCATTAAAAAAGTCATGAGAAATACTCTACTGTAAAGCATTTCAGATATTTCAATCTCGGAGCTAGCTGTGTCTGACATACAGTTTGTTTTGCAAAAAAACTGTGAACTAACATGATAAAGGTATGTACATGACGGGTCGCCCACGCTAGTTTCTTGGCCGCGAACTTGGCCAAGACTCGTTTCGCGGTCGGCCAATTTCTCGGGAGCGGACTTGGGCGCCGTCCAATTTGTGACTTGGGTGATCATTGACAGATAAACAATACTAACACTTAGCATGTGTCATAAGGAGCACACCAATGATCTGTACTGTTGAACTTGCCCAAATGCATGCAGTTATTAGAACTACGCTTTATTGGGTCGGTATTAAAAGTACAATATTACCCACATATATCTTCAACCAACTACAAACTAGGTATTTTACCTTATTAGTGGCTGATATCGTAATGACACGTATTTATAATATATTAAATAGCTCTAGTACGGAAGTCATTCACAAACAACTTATTACCTTTGATTACAGCAAATGGATCTGAAGAACCTTTACTGAAGACGCCAATATCTTTCTTCACCAAATCTTTGGCCTCAAGCACTTGGATACGAAGCATACCCTGCATTTACAAACAAGCTGTAAGCAATAAAATTCCAGCACACATCCATCATCACCCCTAATCCCCTTTCCTCCAACACCTATCCAACACACATGCACAGGCACCTCCTACCCCCGCCCCCTTCCTCCAACACACATATACAATCACCTTCCTCTTCCTCAAACACACCCACAATCACCTCCCCCTTCCTCCAACACACCCACAATCACCTGCCCCTTCCTCCAACATACACACCCACAATCACCTACCCCTTCCTCCAACACACACACAATCACCTCCCCCTTCCTCCAACACACACACACACTCAACTGCCCCTTTCTCCAACACACACACACACACACACAATCACCTGCCCCTTCCTCCAACACACACACCCACAATCACCTCCCCCTTCCTTCAACACACACACCTACAATCACCTGCCCCTTCCTCTAACACACACACAATCACTTCACTCTTCCTCCAACACACATGCATATATGATCAGCCTTACCCCCTTCCACTAACACACAAACATCACCCTACCAGCTCTTTGTCAAACACACATGTATTTTACAACATTGCCCATTTCCTCAAATACACATGTACATGCGCTACCATTACCTTCCTCTTACTCACTTCCTCTTACTCATACACCATCATCCCCACCCCCTCCCCCTAAACCAAAGTGTAACAGTTCTTACATCTGGGAGTGGATACTTGAGCTTATATGGGTCCACGTCTGTGAGGGGGATGGTAATTCTGTTTGGCAGCACAACAAACTGTGCAACCACATCAAATATTACTCCACGGATTATGTCACTAGAAAATAGGGAAAAAACATGTCAGCAGTTATTCAACATTATTTAAATAAAGGGGCTTTTATTTACTATGGCATGTGAGGGGGGATCAGAAGTGGTGAGCTACTTTTTTAAAATATTATCCAACACCCCCTGCAACAAAACAAAATTCACATCCCTCTATTTTTGAGCCAGCTAATAATTCTATCTACAACTTGGTAAAATCAATGCCTGCCACTTAGCATAATTAGTGAATGACCCCTAGCCCTGAAAAATATTTACTTAAATGTCAAATCATGCATTTTTCATCATGGTTTATCTATAATCTTCTATAAAATAATCGAAATAACTTTATGTCACAATTACAAAATTACAAATTATTACAATTCTTATACAATTTACGGAAAATATATTTAAAATTAGCTGTTCTTTCTACAACACAATACAATACATTGTACAACACAATTGTGATACAATACAATACAATACTTTAATTAACATGGAAGGCATACTTTATAGCAATATTGCTAGTTTACATTTTTTTCCACAAATTAAAATAAATAACAAAAAACTCATTGCTAATAGTGGCTAAGAGATGTCTAAAAGTACTCAATACTTACTACCAATATGACTAGTAATCTGTTAGTATTACATACCTCAGGCCAGGAATGTCCAGTACATTCAAGAGGTTTGTTAAATCAAAGTCAATGTCCTAAAATAGAATGAGAATATATCAAGATGAAAATATATACCATAAAATTTCAATTACAAATAAATCTTGTGACAATCACTGGAGCTACCCCCCCCCCCCCCTAAGCAATTCACTTGTTGTGGTTGTTTTTACAGTGCTGACTGTTCTCTTGGTTCAGTTAGACATTGAAGCAGTAGGTCTATAAAAAAACCGTGATAATAGGGGCCGGTCTATTATAGTCTGGTGGTTTGTCAGTTTCAGCCTTTTTTAGCTGTCAGTTTGTGGAAAAATCTTCCTTTTTTGGGAAGTTTACGGTTTAAAATTATTGCGCGGTGGCAAAAAACCTTCGTTTTTCTATACGGTTTGAGGTTATTTCTGATTTTAGAGAGCGGATTACAGATAAAAATTTTTAAATATATGTACTGATTTTCTAAATTTGGTGCATTTTCAGCAATTCTAGGGATGAAAATTTCAGACCCCCCTAGAATTTTCTCACTCCTTTACGCTGACACGGCAAAATCGATATCCGCACTGCCTCAGTTAATATTTTCTTCAGGCTACAGGCCTGAAGTGTAGTCCCATTTGTAAAGAATAAGGCCTACTAAGGTTTAAAGCAAATATCTTTTAAGGCAAATGTATGGGAAGCCACAACAGTCTCATACTTTTCTTCCTTATCTGTGGTGTTTTTGTCTTCATATTCGGTGCATTTGTCATTATATATACCCGGTGCATTCAACATTATATTCGGTACTTTCGTCGTTATGCAAACCAACGTATTAAGAACATTAGAAGCAAAAAACAAACAAAAATTGCAGTTTTTCAAAGAGATATGGCGGTTGCAGTTTATATCCCAAAATGGCGGCAGTTTATGGTTTGAAACGAAAAATTGTGGCGGTTTGCGGAATGCCAGACCCCCTATAATAGACCCCCATAGTATACACTTACAGGTCTGTTAAGGAAGAACACTTGAATTCCACCAACAAGAGGTGCTGCAGGGATCAGTGGGCTCATGATGACTCGCAGAGTTCCTCTCAGCTATATATCAGTAAAGGAGGTAACATGGGTTGGATCAGGAACTGTCTTTACGGTACATGTACTAACATAAAATGTCAAACAACAAATAATACTGCACATACATAATTATATGAAACTAAAAATAAGCAAGGTTTATCAACAAACAATTTTTATATCTCAAGATATATTTAGTTATCACTGCACTATTGGGACTTCCTGCATTTCATATTTTATTGGAAATTTATTTCATGCTATATGTATCATGTACCTTGGTTACTTCAATGTTTTACTTGTCTGAGTCCATTATCTCATAATCACCATAAGTACCATACCTGCAAATCCTCAATACCGACTGCCACACCCTTAACCTCAAGCTTGAAGTCTGAATCACCAGCGTAGCTGAATACAACAAAGCATAAATTGTGTGAGGATACTAATTACTAGTGCATTCTTTTATCCATATAAGGACAATTCTCTGTACACTCCCAATTCATTGCATCCATAGTCAATGCAAGAGAAATACATTTCAAGAATACTGTGACTAGAACAACAGGTCAAAAAAATAACTTACATCAAATCAATGTCCATGATAATTTCTGAGCGCTTCACATTGTTAGTGTATGTCTTGATTCCTCCAATGCGAGGGGGCTGGAACACAGAACAAAATAATTATCATTATTATTTTCATACTTAATATACTTTTATGCAGTCACAGCATTTGTCACTTTAAGTGAAGTTCTTAACAACTCAATAATTGGTGTCTATTATATAAATTTGAAACAACTTACCTGGTGACCAAGGGTAATCTCCTCAAAATGTATGGACTTGAGAAAGCTGGGCATATTCTTCTGAATCTGTGGCTCTACCGTCTCCTTCAGTATCTTGATGACCATGTCATTAATGTATGGCCACAACTGACTCAACATCTGCATCAAGGCACACAAAAGGCTAATTAGTTCAACATTTTCAATACAAACTTGCTACTGTTAGAGCTCTAGAAGCAAATCAAAATGTATATCTGCAACAAATTCCCTCTCAAGGAAGTCATTTGGGGTAAGGGAATGGGGGTAAGAGGCTAGGGGTAAGGGGCTGGGGGCTAGGGATATGGGGTTGGGGGTAAGGGGCTGGGAGTAAGGGGATGGGGCAAAGGACTAAGGGTAAGGGACTAGGGGCAAGGGGTTGTGGCTAATTAAGGGGCTGGAGGTAAGGGACTAGGGGTAAGGCGATGGGGTAAAGAACTAAGGGTAAGGGACTAGGGTAAGGAACTGGGGATGAAAGGTTGGATAAGGGGCCTGGATACAAGGCTAGGGTAAGGAACTGGGGATAAGTGTCACATATGACTGTACATTTAGTTTATCAGGTATGCATGTATACTTGGTAGTAACACTGTGTATTTGGCAATTGGGAATGACGGGAAGCTATAAAAGTCCCAGGCCCCAACATCTAATGAAGACCAGATGGGATTAGGGTTGAGCCCCACAATACTCTAATTGCATGGTGTATGTCAAGATGCATGTCCACACAAAGTTATTTCTTGCATTTTCAAAGTAACTGGTCAGTGGAAGAAAAACTTAAACTAAAAGCAAAGAATGACTGAAGTAGCTTAAGCTGGCCAGATAAACTATTTTCATTGCTACAGTACATGTAGCTCACTGTGGACAGCTTGCTATATGTGATCAACCCTGCAACTTCACTTCACTTCATGTCACATCATACCAATGTCAATACTCTGCAGTTCCTGACAACAACTGCGTCCTCATCAGCATATTGATTATGTATTGAAAGAATTAACAGCATTAATGTTGATGTATTAATATTATACATACCTTGTTGAGCCACTCTGCTCTTTCGACATCTGGAAAGAACACCTGAAATGAAATGAAATGAGAAACAGTGTAAAATATAAGTTATTTTGATATAATATTTAAATTTCAAACATACATGTACCACAACTACCAGTGACTGCAAAACCATTTATTGCTCCATGCTATGCAGCGATTTACACACCTATGAAAAAATTGTGGTCTGGTCAATTCTAGCTAGAGATCAGGATAATCATGGATGCTATTGCTCTCTATTTGTTCTGAAATAATTTGGTCTGCTGACATTAACTGAATGTGCTGTGCCACTTGCTCATTCAACTTTCTGCACTGTAGTGCAAGATGATAAAGTTTCAAATTATCCTGTTGAGCAAGTTACTTTGATTTGTCCTTCAACTCCTGCCAATGCCCCTGCATCATTTATGCAACACATTTTGAGATAGCCACTCTGCAGTTTGAATACATGTATCATGCCAGTTCATAGACTTTACATTATTTTTTACCGTGAGATTTAAGCAGAAATTCTAGTATTTATTTAACTCTTTTAAGAAATTAACATTTTTTGATCTTCATTTTTTTCAAATTTTTCAAAAACAGTTTACTTTTAACTTACATTAATAAATAATTTAAGGTTATTGATTTTGATTTAAAATTCTATATCTAGCTGCTCACAATACCATTTTAAAGCATATTTATATCATTTCTCGGATTAATGCTTGATCAATTTTAGGTTACTTTAATACATTTAGATGTCATATCAAAACCACAACTCATGTTAAACTTGTCATAAACATCTGGACAGAAAAATAGATTTGAGATCATTTCAATCCTGTTACAAGAAATTATTGTTTTCAAAATTCTCTTCCACTGCAGCTGGCTGGTTATTTGCTATTAGTAACTAAATATGAGGTAATTTTCAAAAAGTGCAGTTCTGAGAACATGAAACTGAAAGTCCAATCTGTTTTTTTTTAGTAATTCCATGCAAACTGAAATAAATTGTGTCAACTTTCCTAGCAATACAAAATTAATGTTTGTCATATTTCTTATATTTTAAAAATGACCAGTTCAACTGCAGATCAAATTCAGAAGTATATTATTTATATTTTCATTTTAGCTCACATTTACTGATCCAAATATTACTTTTCTGATAACTATGTCATGATCAGCTGAATGCATTCAGATCTACAGTAGTGCTTCCCACAAAATGAAATATATATACTAAAAAAAGATCATTGAAGTTTATCAGCTGCTTACCCATGCAGGCAAGTCATCCAAGCTAGCTACGACTTTTTTTCTCTCATTTTCAAAGGTCTCTTTGTACGCTTGTTTCTTTTCTTTTTTCTTTTCCTCTTCATCATCTTTTTGCCAGAACCAGAAACCAGAATCTTTATCCTCTGTTTTATCCTCTTCCTTTTTTGATGCCATCTTGTCAAGCAATGTGGCAAATTTAAGCTTAATTCTCCTCATCAACTGTGCACTGTACGTGTGCTCAGCAGAATATAAGGAATAAAAGTCTCACCTGCCCCTGATATCCCTTCAAATGCAAATTTACAATTTTTTTTACTTGTCAATCAACAACTGCTAGCCAATCATGATAGTCAGCCAAACTTATGCTATTAAAAGGGCTGTTCTGAGTTCTGAGAGTTGAAGTCTGAGCCTTTTTCTGAGATCTTTGACAATAGAAATATATGTAAATTAAGTATGTTTAAAATGGGAAACATAAAAATAAGTTTCCTGCATGCAAAATTAAAGTTCTGCTAGTTTAGAGATATTGCATGATTATTTAACTTCAATGATACATGTAACTTCCAAACATTTTGCAAAAATGTTGATTTTTGACTTTAAATGTGCTGACTGCCTATAGCTAAATTACTTTGAAAAAATAATCTATATATTGTCAAAAATAACAGACACTGTTCAATAATTCATTGACTGAGAGTTAATTCCTCAGACATAAAATGGCTGGGTGGAATTTTTAAAACATTACAAGTGATAAGCTATGAAGTTGCCAAAGCAGCTATAAATAATATACAGATTGTCTGCTCATATTATGAAAAGGGTTCAACATACTGAAGAAAGAAAGTTCAGCACAAACTTAAGGTCTTCAGGATAGAATCTATCAGATATCTAACTTAGATTAATATATGTTTATTAAAATTCAAAACCAAAATCTTTATTATCTCTTTGGATACGAAAGGTGTTGTGTGGAATTTGCCCTTCAGACACAATACTGATGCAGCAGGATAATGCAACAATTTTCTGTTGTCTTACTAAATAGCAGCTTATATGATGCAATTACTGTATACATATGGCATTAATAACAACAGAAAGTGACATAACTTAACAAACTGCATGTATGCATGTATATGTAGCTAGCCTGCAATTAAATTATAGCCTAACATTGAAACTGCAATTTTTGAAATCATAAATTGTTTCTTGATTCACGTGAATAAATATTTCTTAGGGAATTGCATTTTGGTCTACGTACATATTGCTAGGCCATTTTCTGTGGCAGCAGTACATGACTGGCATAAATAATACTCATGCAATATTGTTGTCTAAAATGGTCAGTATTACAGTAGTTATAAATGTCAATTCTTAGTACTTTAATGATGATATCAGTGGCATTTATTTTATTGTTGGTGGATGATTTTATATTCTTGAGTGAAGGAATTTCTGATAACCTTGCAATTGGATGTTTATATCTACAATACATAAAAAGTGAAATGTACTTGTGTATATATATGTTTCCAGTATGATACGAACAGTCATATTAACCAGCTACAGTTAATTCATAAATGCTTTGGTTGTTCTTGCCAGTGTTGATTCAGTTGGGGATAATTAATTTTTATTCTTACTGCTCACATATTTGCATTTCTTTTTAAAAAAGAGCAAATTATTTATACAAAATATCAATTCTTTGCAGAAATTAAGGTCTCTTTGAAAGGCCTCTAGCAGCATCTAATGTCAGTGCAACAATACAGCAAATACTGCTTACATGTAGACTCTTGACGCATAAGGTCATGACGGCAGACTTGATAACTCTTTTTTTCAGTGTAAATTTATTAATTATATCTAGACATCCATTTTTTTTAAAAAAATCTAATATTTGAAAGACTTGAAATATCTATCTCATATAAAAATACTATATAGTATTTTGTGTTTGGAATGGAAATTCAAGATATGTAGTGCAAGAGTTTACAGAAAGACTTGCATGCAATGAATAATAATAATATTCATATAATTATATATATGCAACATGCAAAAATTTGCTATAAAAATCATAATTTAGTAACTATATACACATACTTCCACTGGATTGAAAATTATTCACAGACTATATTTATTTATTATTTAATACTGAATGTAGGACTGAACTACACTGTACATGCAACTGAGGAAATTTAATTCTAGAGTGCAGACCAAAACCAGAATTTTATTACAAAAATTACATGTCTTGATCAATAAAACAAATAAACTTTAAACCAAAATAAGGAAAAATAAATGGGTATTCTAGAACACCCTGCCTCAATCCTGCAACCTCTTCAAATTTCATCTGAATCCACTCCCCTCCTGTCTCCCGGCCACTCCCCGAATAACTAAAAAAGTCATGCAGCATCAAAGTGCATCAAATTCCAGTCCCCTGCTCCCTGACCTCACAGGTTGCTTCACCATAAAACAAATAAATGAAGTCAATAGGTTTTGAATCTGAATCTTTGGTAGAAAATATTTTACCTTTGAGTTTCTATTATTCAGTAACAATGAAAATGGTTGTCAAATGGCAATATAATTGAATAAATGATTGACTTAGGTTGTTGGCAGACATACTGCATGTGAACTAACTCTGTATTTGAGTTATATATTATAGTGATGCCACTCGACTCGGTATATATCATGCACAGATCAATACAGATAATAAAATAACACAGACAAGTCAGACTTTTTAAAAAATCTAAATGCGTTATAAACAGGTCATAAGCTACTTATACATCTGACTGTCACTTTGCATGATACATGTATGTGTGACGGTCCTGTACATAGTCATGGAGTGTATCTTGAAAAGTTGGCAAGGGATCAAGGACCACAAAATGGGTTTGAATTGTAATGTCCTTCAATGTTTCTGACACAGCAACAACAAGGAGGGCACCCATAGAGTCAAACATCTTTTAAGCAACAGTCAGTGCATGTTCAGTGCTGTATCTGCTATTGTACTTCTACCTGACATAACATTTAAATATTACATAGAGGCAGTAATCCCCCCTGGCAGGCCCTTGTATATAATTGTGGAGTAAATATTTAAAAAAAACATGTTGCTGCTCTTGGTAACATATGTTATGTGAATAACTATTGTGACAGGAAGATGTCACTGCAACATTTTCTTGGGTCTGAAATGTCACCTTTAATACAAAACAAGGGATTATTAGAGTCTATTTAGGAGTCACTTGACATCATCTTGAGCAGGTCTATGGTACACATATACAATTGTATGGTACACAGAATTTATGGGGTTTATTTGGATTTTTCATTGGAATATAAATTAGTTTAGTTCAAAAAATATATATAAATTATATATTGTATAAATTCACTCAGTATAACAGCAATGTTGTCACTTTTATATGAATAAAAAAATATATTTTTCTAAATATTTTCTAATGCTTCATATATATAATATTGATGAGATAAAAAATCTAGTGGCTCTAATAATGCATATAAGCACATTGAAAATTTCCAACTCTTCAATATTTTCAAAAAAACGTGAAACACAGTTCCAATTCCTCAAGAAATGCAGAATGTTACTGGTTTTTCTCAGTTAAAGTTCAGTGTTTATAGGATATATGTGGTGTTGTCAAAATTGAAGAACAGAGGCTAAAATATTAAGCTCACCAGAGAGCCCAATTTTTTTTGTCGCACATAGAAAATCAGCTAGACATTGTAAGGTATTTCCTGACAAGAATCTCATAGTTGCCAACTTTTTGAAATTCTAATGCTGGAGATATCTACGTACACTCTACTTTGACGAGATACTACATAAGG
>JANVCJ010102831.1:0-17468 GCA_026413505.1 Epizoanthus ramosus
CCACCGTTAGCCTAATTAAGGTTCCGCATCTTGGCCATCAGATTATGATATCCACACAAACACCTGCCAGGCTGAAATCTGCAAAAGTCACCTGCAATTAAATAATTTAGTCATCAATTAATTAACTAACTCAGTCAATTTTTGGCCTGCTAGCGGCATTTCCCGGCTAAAGCCCATAGTCTGGTCTTACTTCTAATATAAATATAAATATCAACATCACTATTATTATTAAAGAAAAACCTAAAGACGTATTTATTTCGTAGATCTATGGATTGTTAGCTTTTTTCTCCCATACTAATATACTTTTTTAGCCTAGCTTTTTTAAAAACTATTATAAAATTAATAAATCAGTGTCTTTCAACACCTTTAGAAAAAGGTACTCTAAATACTTTCAATTATTATTTAAAATAATCATACCACTGTGAGCTGGGAAGTCTTTGCCCTAATACCAGGCCCCTTAGAGTGAAATGGGCGTATTTTGGGGCTTTAAAATCCCATATGTCCGGCCAACTTATTAGTGGACAAACGCACCCAATAGGCACCAGTGACACAGGCTGCTCTCGGGGTTGGGATGGCAGTCCTCACTGATTGCTCGAAATGTCAAAAATGTGACAAGCTTTTTCTTGACATGTTTCCTAATTTTGCTAATTGTTGCACCGTATACGAACCATTAGATAATATATTAATATATAGTTGTTGGCCTAATATCCGACGAGATTGCAGTTTGCTGCTCCCAACATATGTGGCTTCATAGATCAGTTGGTAGAGCACTGCACCGGTATCGCAGAGGTCACGGGTTCGAATCCAGTTGAAGTCCTGAAAATCTTTTCAGGCTTCTCTTTCGCAATTTCTTAAATTCCGTATAGTTACTGACTTGTTGACAGTCAAAAGGAAAATAACGAGAGAATTGTCCATTGCATCGCGTGGATTCTAGCTTCCACGAAGAAGAAACGTAACCAGTCATGTGCATCCCTAATTCCCGCCAAAACCAACCGGTTGCCGTTTCTCCGATCGCAGACTCGGGGAAAAGTGGAGTGCGTGAGGCTGTGAATTCGCAACAGACAACATGCTTTCGAAATTTTAGTATTCACTTTTTTTAAATATTTTTTGTTATTTAGTTAGACAATTTATAAATTTTAATAGCTCTTGTTTAATTTATATGTAAACGTCTCGAGGCTGGCAAAATGCGTGATAAAAACAGTTATTATTATTATTATTATTATGAATTACAAGGATTGGAATAAAAAGCGACAATCCACGTGTTTCAATATGGCATCCAAACACATGCATGCGTGTGTAAAATAACAATTTTCCCTCTGTACGTAGCATTATATTTTATTTTAATAGTCGAAGCTACGTAGTAATCCAAAGGCGGCACCAGTCATCTAACTTCCAATCGTTTCCGAAAATGTTCCGTAGATATCCGAAGTTCTCCAAAGATTTTCTGATTTTTTAAAAAATCCCTAATAGTTTTCAAGCATTTTTAGGGGTATCGAATGGTCTTTGCAAACATTTACGAGCATGCGAGCAGAGCATTATTTTTGCGAGCACGAGCAAGCGAGCACCAAATTACGAAAATAAGCGAATTCGAGCAAGCGAGCACCCTCCAAATTTTGCGAGCAATTCGAGCAAGAGCCAAATTTTGCGAGCACTCAACAATTTTGAAGAACCATTCAACACCCCTATTTTTGAGCGTTTCCGAAAATTACCGAAGATTTTCCGAAGATTTCTGACATTTATGGATTAGTGAATAATAAACGGAACATTAAATTACATTACATGATATTATCAACACGCAAAAATAAAAATCGTATCGGCTCCGCGCGGCCTTGTGGTATCCTCTATATCTTTCGTGGCATCAGTTCGTTTATATTAAAGATATCGTAGTACATTGAGGATCTTACATAGAGGATCTTACATAGAGGATCTTACATAGAGGATCTTACATAGAGGATCTTACATTGAGGATCTTACATAGAGGATCTTACATGGCTGTGTCAAGATACGGCTTTTATCTTAATTCTTTAAAAAATGTTGTCTTCGACACACGACAATGGGCAAGCACATGGCGTGCGGGTCAGCATACAATGAGTCAGCAAATGACATTGGAGTTAATACAAGTCGTGCAAGGCAAACGACATCGAGACAACATAGAGACGATTTCGCTTGAGTGTCAAAAGCTCATTGTCATTGCATTGGCAAAGCAGCTTTTCGACCAATAAAATTCGAGAGTTGAGTACCGGCAACCAATCAGAGATGAGAATTGACGCGACTCACTGACGCAAGCATTTCGTTCTGATCAATCTTTGACAGTCAAGCGAAATAATCTCTATGACATATGATGAGTCAGCACACGACATGCAACGATTCAGCACACGACACACGAGACACCACACGGCACACAAGTAACGAGTAACCATAGAAACATAACTGTTAGCCATGTTAGTATTGAATTCTAACCAGCTCTCGTCCCACCCCTGCAGCCCCAACTAATAATCATAGACTGCGCAGTGCCGCACAGACCAATATCACCAATCTTGAAGTACACTTTATTTTACAAATATTATGTTCTGAGCCCAATGTGTAAATTTTCTACATTGTCCTAATAGTATTACAACTCTACTGTTACAGATATTGTGCAAAATATTAAATGTCTTTCAAAACAGAACTGCAACACAACTATCGTATGCTTCCTATACATTAGAAAGTTCAAAATCATTCTCAGACTCTTCCTCCAAATAGCAGAGAAACCACAACCCAAAATAGCTTCACACAGGGATTTAAGGTGGCTCCAACCTGTTTTCCAGTTTTCTGTTCTGCTGAACTCCAAACTCTACGCTTTTAGCATTCAAACATATTTTACATAAATGCACACCCCTCTGATCAACTGTGCAACATTTGAGGTGATAGGTTTTGGCATCACCATGAAATTGCAGAAAAACGCAAGGTGGTATGAAAATCGATCAGCAGAATCACCTTAAACTTTCCTCAAACGTTTAAGGAAACATTCGAGGCAACTCGATTTATGTAAAATGCAGCTGAATTCCTAAAACGAAGTATATTTGTGGCCCTGTAAAGTTGCCATGGAAACAAAATTCCATTAAGAGTACAAGCCGATCAGCTGAAATACTGTTGTAACACCAGCTATCAACAAAGCAGAGTATGCATTTCCTAATGCTCCGTAGCAGATAATTGAAAAACAGTTTGGAAGGTACTTGTAATGCATTATTCCTCACAGACAACTTTCATTGTACATGGCGGCATTAGCTTTAGAAATATTACACTGTGGAAAATATGTTCTCCTGTCGGAGGAGGTCTCTCATACAAAAGTGACTGGGTTGCTTGTCGTAAAGCTCAAAACAACCCTTAAAAGGGTATCAAAATCTTGATTTACGGACATGATTCAAATTTAGCTTCACTAAAAGGAGTACTACAGTGTAAATTAAGTTACTGTTGAAAAGTAAAGCCTCATTTACACGAGTAAGTTTTCCTTAACATTTTATTACTTGACAAGTGTTATTTGTTTGTGTTGGCTTTTCTCTTTTTTTCTTTATTGAATAGTATCAGTATAGGCGTGGCCTAATCGAGATACTGGGAGGTCAGCGGTGGAGAAATTAAATTATTTTATGTACTGGGCAGCGAGGCCCTTAAAAGTTATTAAGAGTTTGGGTCTGTACAACAAAACCTGGCAGAGCATTCCATACTGGTACTGTTCTAACGAAGTAAGAATATTTGTAAGCATTTACTGTTGCTGAAACATGCCGGCAATTTAATTGGTGGTGCTTTCTAGCAGATCTGAAATACGGTACAATTTCGATAGGAAAGCTGATCTGTACATTATTGTTCACAATCATTATTGTTACTCCAAATGTGAATAGTTCTCCCTTGACAACTCTCCTTGTTCAAAAACTGACATGCCAGATTTTGATCACGCACACTTGTCAAGGAAAAATTTGTAAAGAGTGCAACCTTCTCATGTGAACATGACAAGGAAAAAATGTCAGGAAAACGTTTCAAGGAATTGTGACAAAGAGAAGCTGCTAATAAAAATGATGCTCAACCCTATCTTGATATTACTATTGGTTGAAATTACAAAACATCTCACATGGTATGATGTTCATTCCATCACTACCACATACATGTAGGAAGTGCACCCCCCCCCCCTCCCCCCGTTGTTCCTAAAGTTGTTCATAAGGAACTCGTAATATTCCCAAAGCTGTTGAAAACAACTTTGCGAACAAAAATGAGAAGAGCAATGGTTTTCGTAATTTAGTAATTTTGCAGACCCTACTGTTGAAATGGATCTTCATTGATTTTTCATCCAATTTCTTGGATCATATACTCGCTCCACCTCTCAGTTTTTCATATAACTATCAAATGTCTGTTTGATAAAACTACTTTAATGTCTACTTTTCATCTACGAATTACGTGGACATACTGGTATAGTTCCACACTACATATACTGGCAAAGCATTTGCAACACAAAACTATTTTCTTACATCTTTTGTGCAATCTTTGTACTTAAATAGACAGGTGAAAACGTTTTGCATTATATATTTACTATCAAATATCATAGTTAGTATAAACAACACCACCGTACACTTGCAAAACTGTTCCTAATCTGTACTAACTTTTTACCTGTAAAAATAGAAAATGTTTTTGATAAACGTTGTTTATCATTACTACAGATTGCATGTGATCAACATTCTCTTGCCAAAGTCAGAAGAGATATGGCAAATCGAATTAATTCTAAGCATGTCAGGAGGCAATTGACCATAATAAAAAAAATGGCGGCTGTACATTTAACCACAATACCTTGCGAACCTAACACAACGAATAAGCACATAGAAAGCCATATATTTTTGTAAAATTCATCCATGTACTAAAAAGATCGTGAATGCTAGGTTTGAGTGTTTTTAGGGTTTTCGTGCGCTAAGAATTATGGGTAAATGTACTAGTCGCCATCTCGTTTTTTTGGTTAATTATGTGAGAAAATTAAAGAGAGTTTCAGCTCTAATTTAAGTAGCATTCCAAGAATGAGAAAGAGTTCTTTAGACTTCTCTTATCTTAAGTATTACCAAATCTTTGAGCCAAAAGATTGCTGAACTCTAAGGATTTTCCAACTGATATTCTAATATTTAAAAAATTCATTTCCTCAAAAAACAAAACATTGAATATTTTAAAGGCAATCACTATAACTTTCGTTTACGTATAAAGCTTGTTAAATATGCTACAAAATTTAAATATTTAATTTATAAAGCATTCTCTTTGGCATCAATCCTTTCATTCAGATCCATAAATTCTTGAGATCACTAACATCTTCACACTCCTTACAAAGATAAACTGTTACAAGTTTTGTGAGAATCTACAAACTAATCACAGTGCAGCAGTGTAGAGATTGATAAATTCACGAACATTCAAGGTATGCACGAGGTTGAAAATGAAATAAAAGGATACACATATTTCTTCTACTTCAGAGATATTAAAAGAACAAAAAAAATCTAGTTTTAGCTACAGAGGAAACAGAGGGTGAGAGACCCTACCCCCTACTACTATCCCCAAATGGGTGTCTCAAGAGTGTTTTCACCAGCAATGACACTGATAACAATTACAATACAAGAGTATAGGTTTACTTAAAGGGGCTATGTCACGGCTATTTAAGGCATGTTTGCGAGGTAGGAAATTCTCCACAAATCACAGGAAATATAAAAATAACAGGTTACCGTGGTAGAAAAACACAACAGAGATGATGATAAGTCGTAAAGGAACGTGGATGGTTAAAATTGGGGAAGATTAAAACGGATTACAAACTTTCCATTTAATTTCTGTCCAGGCTAGACATTAAATAAGTTAAATCCATTCGCTGTCAAAATTGTGTTTCTTGTATTTAGATACTTTCTGTTTTCACAACATACAACCATTTTACCTTTTTTGTTATCCTGTTGAGCGTACAACTTGTGTTTCATAACTGTGAAGGCTTTGTTACTCACATGACTTGAGAGCATGCGCATTACCGTGACATAGCCTCTTTAAATTTTAGGCCACGTGATGGTGAACGGTAAACCTGATCAGTAAGAGTCTCTTTCATTACAAGTCAAAAGTATATGTATTTTATTCGAGTTATAATAATATACAGATTTAAGCCAATAAGAGTACACCGAGACATGAGTTGTTTGTTTATAAAACCCGATGGAAATTCCAAACAAAACAGTATTCTTTTTTTTAGATTAAACTTGACTTCTTGAACACTGTACCACCTGCAACTTAAATAAATATTTGCAATATACACTCTCAGCATTAGCCCTTGCAATTTAAGAGTGAGATGGCAACGTTCAAACACATGAAATACTGTAATACTTATAATTTATATGGATGAGATTTTATATTATAAAATACAATAATAATAGTAGATTTGAGACAAGTTATTTCGTACAAGTTAAACAAGTTAATTTGAAAACATGCAGGTTAGTGTACATTTGAGTCAATTTTAGAAGATAGAGACTGACTTATTTCAAAGTATGATAAATATTTTGCCATTTTTTTAAACGCATCCCCAGAAGCTACTCGCTGCTGACTTGGAAGAAACTGAGATGTTTTTCGTAGTTGTAGTTGAAGCGAAACTGCATGAATATTAATTGTAGGTTGAGTTGCAATATTTTTGAATGTGTCACTGCAGAAGTGGCCAAGTATATCGCAATGTACTTCAGCTGTCGAAGACGGTTCGTGTTCCAAGTTTCCATTACTCAGCAGCAAGCATTTGTGTTTTGACTTTTCAACTTTGCGTCTCCACAGGTTATTTTCTATTCATAAACTGACTGAGGCCTCTGATAACTTCTCAACTGACACAGATAGTAACAAGAATCGAAAAGTATGACAAATCAAATCAGGTTTTTCATTGCCCGAATTATCATTCTCTTACTAATGTTTTGTATCTCTTTACTCCCACATTACCTTATTTGTAGCATGCGATTTATAATAATAAAGGTATCTTGATCGTAACCTCGGTACTGCAAGAGTTAAATATACAATAAGTCTTTACAGTGACAAGCGTTGTTCGTTTCTTCGTAGTTGGTCAAATTTTAATTGTTTATCGAGTAGGGGGCATGTTTTTAAAGTTGTCTCTATACATTATTTATTCGTTTACTGTTTCTGTTATTGATATGGTTGTTCCGTGAAACAATTTATGCAGATAAACGATTAGCTGCAAATATCTCGATAGAGTAGTCGGCAGAATCGATGACAGCAGTTTAGCGGCAGTACAGAACGTTTAGATGTGTAATAATTCCGACTTGTTTGGTAGTGTAAACGCAGCATTATGGCTTTAAAGTCTATCAATTTGCTCATGTCTTCAGGCAGTTCATAGTACTGCATTCACCCAATTTGTTAAGAGAGACACAGTGTATGCAAAGGATGTTTAGAGATAAATTACTACACCCTACTGAGAAAACTTCTTAAACAACTTTTCTTTTCGTGTGTAGCGACGGAGTTGGAGCAGGTGCTCCTGTAATCTTAGGATATTGAACAAGTTTCACTCAAGTGTCAACTAAAATCAGTATATGTGTAACGGGTTCTAATCGTTATGTTATCTTCAATACTGTTTCAGTCTTGTAATGGAAAATGAAGCGGCTCTTTGCAGCAGTTAAAGATATATCACTATATTTGTTACTTCTACACGTTTGTGATGGTCAAGCAACCACCAGGTAACTATATTTTATCATTAGAGTAGTTCAAATCATTTGCTAGCTGCTTATCCGGATTTTAAACACATCAGTTACAAGGATAGGGGCGGGGAGAACTCCCAATAAATCAATATTAACTAACAGTAAGTATAAGAAAGAACTGAGCTGAAAACCTGGTGTTTTTAAAATAGTCAAAGGGAAGTTTAATTTTGACGCAGTGACTACATAAAGTAAGGCAGGTATATAATGAGATGGAACTGTCTGAAAGCATATGAAAGGCATCTCCTATGGCAGCTGCCGAACAACTGATCCCTCTGTGATCGATCAATGTTCAGTTCAAGAAAAATGTTATATAAACGAGAATAAATAATAACTATCCGCACTTATAGCGTAGCACGGTGGGGGTTTATAGCTATTGTAAGCTGTGGATTATGTCTTTGAAGTTCTAACTATCTATAGTTCGGCGAAACATTGAAGGTTTTCTGCGTTGTTATGTTTAGACTATGAGTAGACGTGTTTGGATTAAAATGGCTACATTTTTTCTTTTGTGCCGGCAACACGAATTGTGAGTTGTTGTTATCAGTTTCCATAGTGCGGAAATATAATTCACCATTTTCTATGTACAATCATTTGATTCCGATTCGTGAAGACTAAAGCCTGGTTTTCACCTGCGACGTAAGGAACGGAAGCGCAAGCGGAACATAAGAAATCTTATGTCACCGCAAAAACAGTTTGACATAAGCGTAAGATGACGGAAGTTCGACGGAAGCGGTGACAGAAGAAACAGAAAGTTTCCTTTTCTTCCTTCTCCGTTTCTGCTTCCGTTGAGCTTCCGTCGAGCTTCCGTCGCTTATCTCGCCGTGAAAACAGAATACAACGCAGACACAAGGCGAAAAAACAAACAACTGTCAAACCTTCCTTGCGTCTGCGTTGCGTGCTGTTTTCACGAGAAACAGAATTGACGGAAGCTCAAGCATAAGGAAAATTGCTTGATTCTTGTGTTTTCTCTTCCGACGTTGCCGCTCTTCTGTCAATCCTGGTTTCACGATGACATAACTGACATAAGAGCTCTTCCGCTTGTGCTTCCGTTCCTTGGGTCGCTCGTGAAAACCAGATTTTAGAAATATCTTATTTTATTTGCTTCATACAGCGCCAAAAGTTGCAAGAACGGAGCGTACTAATTTGAATATTATTCAGGGATACGTGATGCGTGACCTCGGCGCCAACACAACATTTCTATAGCCATTTTCACAGGTCTAGTATGGGAAGGAAGAATGTTTATAAACAGACTTCGATTTATTATACTGCCAGGCAAACAACAATTGTTTTGCGTACAGCGCATTCTTGCTTTAGTATTTATTCCATAGTGTGTGTTTTATTATATGGAAAACACAGAATTATCATACACACAGGATATGTTTTAAAACAACACTGAATTTTGCGAGACCAATGAAAAACGCAGGAAAGCAGCATCTATCAAACTGTCCGAGGAAGTGCGCATTTCTCAGACCTCATTCTGCGGCAAGCAACGACAGAAGCAATTGTATGAGCGCTTCTACGCCCTCTTTCATTCCGTCGCAATGCCAATGGAAATGCTTCACCTTTTACGCGCCAAATTTTACAGGGTAATTAACATACATTAAACTTTAAATTTGCGCCAATCGTTGATTCATATATATTTTCAAGCATATCCCACCACCACTACAATCCATTTCTATCGAAAGGAAAATGTCTTTTTTTGTCTGATTTACTGCTATTAGTATTCGTCCAAGGTATTTCTAAGTTTGACCACAATGGTTTCTCGACAGGATTCGTTCGATTGCATATTAAGATGGTACTGAAATGTTCATGTTCAACCGCCAAAAACTGAGATGAAGTGAAAAGAAGGCGATTAAGTTCCTCTTACTGGTAAGCGAAGTCTTGAGAGTATTCTTGAAGAAAGCATCATTCATCTAAAGCAAGGCGGTAGACGTTAGAAGCCATACAACCATTCATAAGCATTACTGAGGCCAACTATTATCTTGTTAACCTGGGTTCTTGTTCCGTATGGATACTAGTGAAAAATGGCGCGCTCTGATGGAATGCAGACATAAATTTCATCTTCACTGTCAAACACGATAACAACTAAAGGAAAGAAAACGATTACTTAGTATATACTCTTGCTGTTAACTGACAGTTTTCACTTCCAGTAGAACTATTTTATGTTTGCATGCGTTGAGTCTCGTTCACTGTATCGCTAGACAGTATCACTACATTTGCAACCACCATGACCCACGATCGCCCACCGGCCTTGTAAATAAAAATCGTAGCTCGAGAATGTTAGTGAAAGCTAATAGATTGAGACTAACTTATCCATTCTTTGACAAATAATATTGGTTTGAAATATGAAACAAAGCAGAAGAACCAAACTTACCAGTTTTGGCGCGTAATGTGAGGACGTCGGTAGTTATACTTGCTCAGTGTCTGCTGAAATGAGGTCGTGGAGGAATGTACAATGACTTTATGAATCTTTTTATATGAACCTTTCCATATCAAAAGATTTAATTCCATTCACGAAGATCCAAACCTTTCCCTTTGGGACAATAATAAAATATTTTCTTTGCAAGCCTTCGCGCATCAATATGCAAATAGTTCTTCAGAGAAAAGCGCGGGAAACGTGATAACCAACAACAAATTCAACTACGAAAAGTGAAAAATTATGAAATGATATTTCTTATTCTGACTGCCAGTTGTAACAATCGAAGTGAACAAGTTCAAGTATATGTTCAATGTATTTAGCCAAATATATACAAAAAACTAAAATAAATATAATAATTAATAAACAGGCAAGGAAGCTTGTTGTGAAGCCGTCGGCTTATAGAAGGTACAAGCTCCCTAAATAATAAAGAATTTTACAAATTATAATGACCGATTTACACATTTTCAAAACAATCTATAATTACAATATTTTGAAACATTCAGGTACAATTTTTCTCATATTAATTAAGGTACAGCTTTCTCATATTAATCAGTCCCTTTAGTGTAAATTATATCATTTCACCAACTAAACTGCAGTATAAGTGACCACCTAGCAATTCAGTTTCAGCATTTTCTGACTCAAATGTATATTCCCCTGTTTCAAATAGATTCGTGGGTATCATGTCATGAGTGAGACAAATGACGCATATCTCACACATCTAATGTTCAAAAACATTTTAAAGATTTGCTCAATAGCCCTAGTGTTGTCATCGGCGACGTCCACCCTTCTTGTAATTTCACTTTTCTTAAAAGGTAAGTGAACACTTAACAATGTTGGATCTGCTGCTTGGATACGTTGCTGAAGGTTTTAGAAATCAATAGAAACACACAGAACATGTGTTCCATTTCTACAGAAAAGCTACCATTGCATGCAACACTAGTCTTGAGAGATTGATCATTTAACATTCTGTACGAATATATATTTAACAATTACTGGATGAGGCTGAGCTTGATAGTGAGAATTATCAAGGCCGAGGTTTGTGTTATCTGCCGAAGCCGAAGTCTGGTAATTCGCTATTATGTGAAAACCGAATCCAATAATTGTTTTATTATACAACTGCAATGCAGGAAAGCTTATAAAGATAAAAACTTGCCATTTCACAGTTGAGAACAACTTTAATTTCATTTAATGATAGCTGTGAACCATATTGTCTGCAGAAATTACCTCATTTCTGCACGCATATAAATCTATTGTCTGTAGATATGACATAATGATTTCACGCCATCTGGACTTTAGTGAGCAGGTTAAATGAAAACCGACATTTCTGTTAATAAAAAGTTGACAAATTTTAATTTTTGCTGTGAATGGTTGCTTTGAGAAGCTAAGAGATAGAAAACATAAAGCTAAATTACTCAAACTAAAAAACGTGTGATATCTCAAGCTTTGTTGCGGTAATACTGTGTCCCATACTCAAAGAGGGATGTTTATCTCACTGACTAAAGAGATTAGAGAATAATCTGGTATTAGGAGATGTTAATGAACGTTTTTAAAAGGATTTTATGAAGAATGATGTGCAGCACAGCTTTTGACTGAACAAACTACCGATAATAAAAATGTTGTTATTTGTTTAGAAACGTTGTATTCCTATTTGTAGTGCCTTTTTAAGAACGGTGCAATTATTTTAGTGCCAAAATTGAGCAATAACCATTAGAATTTTAGTCAAAAAACATTATTGGCAAAGGCCAAAATTAATCTTGATCAATTTTAATGGAATTAATCGTCATCACTCTACAAGATCATTAGCTGAGGAAGATCATTAGCTCAAAAAAGTGCAATCAATTAGATTGAAAACATTTTAGTTTTCTACCACCACCATTTTATTGCGTCTCTAAGACGGCTCGGTATTTCGATCATATCCTTTTTGCCCCGTTCTCACTATTATTACATATATGTCTGAACAATAGCATTTTTGCTTTTTACCAGCAAAATAAAACCAAAAAGATCAACTAAGTTCAGATGACAAAGTTTGTATACATTGTCGGTAATTTTAATAGATTCACTTTGCCGACTGCAACTTTGAACCATGCAATTAACTGGCGATTAGATTAACGTCAATAGTTCAGTGATGACTTAAGATCATATTCCTCCTTTCTTAATTCTGAAATATTGTTCCTGAAATGTATTCTGGATCAACTTCTTCCGAACGTTTAATGGTAGCAATACACAACATTATCTTTTATATATATTATAAATCTGTTAAAACGGAATAATGTTAAATCTAGTAGAAAATAATTAATAATCAGTCTGTGTGAATTGAACTATTTCTTTTAAAATAATAAAATTAATTAATTAATTATTCATTAAAATTATAGTTGTAATAAGGTAATACAAATTAATTTTTCCTAAAGTTTAAACCAAATAATAGTCCCTTAAGCTCAGTGTCTATTCGCGTACATGTATTAGTTAAAGTATATAAACTACGAGTAAGTTATTCAATTTTCCCAACATACAGTGGATCGGTACATTAAAAGGAAGCAAATACTTTTGATCCAGGAGCAGGTGTTTCAGTTGATTTTCTTAGAATCGATGGACAGGAAACAAACATAGAAAACGAACTTGATCTCAAACGTTGTGAACAAGTCAATAAATTATTACATTTCTTGTGCGTCATTTTACGGATGACTGACTTAACATCTTCGTTAGAGCTTCTTTTCAGTCTCAGAATCCAATTCTTGAAAAACCCGGTGATGAAACATAATTATAATGTCACGTATGCACAATTCCAAAGATAGAGCGACAAAGCAGAGAAAAAATTAATAAGCATCGTTTCAACGATTTTAAAAAGTCAGTTGTGCGCCTGTGTCGTCTACAATTTAGATCTTTATTACGAAGGACAGTTAGTAACTGATGCGTTTGTAAGATGTGTATAAACATAACTAATATACTAGATACAAGCTAACAAGTGATGAACTCAATGTTCTTGCATAGTCCACATCTCAACAACAACTCTGGCTGTGTAACCCGGCCGGTAGGCGTTGGCGCAGGCTAACTGCAGTACTCGGTATAAGCTAAGCCATATCGTCACAGTAACCACTGCAAACAAACTTTTCAGGCGGTGTTTTGTACCTAATTAAACTTCTCCAACTCCTTCGAGTACTGCTCCTGCCCAATTTGGACTTTCAAGTAGCTTTTGTGCTACAACCAACCTCGGGGCAACATTTTCCCATCCAGAGCTACTTTGAGCAATAATCAAGCTTGTGACTGATAAGCTGACAATTGGCTTCAAATTGCAATTTTTTAATCATAATTAACAATCAAATTGTAAGAAACAAAGGAGTAGGCAAAAAAGTAAAGTCCGTCTTCAAGTTGGATTGAAAACGCCGAATGGCTTATCAGAGCATTCATTTAACTTATTATAATATCGGTAGCACGAAGCGACTGGGAGTATATTACTACTCTTTGCCTGGATGGTATGCTAGTCCATCGCGGACTTATCCCCAGCATTTTGTCAGGTTTGTCTCCCAATAATTTGTCAGTTAGCAATTTACACACCTAGGTGAATAGAAGCACTGCGAAGATAAATCTCTTGCGCAAGGACATTACTCGTTGCAAGTGCCAACAACCAAACTCGATCCATCAAGGCGCTAAACACAGTCCACCACGTCTCTTAAATACAGCAATGAGTAGTACTGAAGTGTATATAGTGTTCTTTCATTTCCATCTTTAGAATAGAATATCTACCTTCCTTTCAGTAAAAGACGTCGCCGCAATTCCTCCTTTGGCTCAAGAGCCAAAATCAAAAACATGTTGATAAAGGGATTTTCGCCTTCTGATGAATAACAACACTATATTTTCTATCCTGAAAAAAGCAATAGTGATAATTTAATTCATCGTACTTAGCGCAATTTCAATTTGGTAGTCATTTGGGTTGATAGAAAATTGTCCCATTTACTTGTAGACACTTGAGATCTCAGCAATTTAGCATAAAGAGAGGAACATAAGTATTTATCTGATGGCGTCTTGGGGGTTGGCTAGATTCTACATTATAGAAAAACAACCCATTTTTTACTGCAGAAGTAGCACAGTATTTTTTTTGTTTTTTTCGTTTTTTTCGTTTTTGCTGAGTCCCTCAACTACTGATCCCTTGTACTTCATGTAAGCAGGTAGCTGAAAAGCCCCGTGGGAGCAGCTGTATATATCTGTATCTGTAGCTGAGCAAGTGCTGAGCATGCAGTGCGGAGCACAGCAGAATAAATTATAGTGCCAATTATTTTGTTGAGCAATTTCTGAAGAGCAATGAATACATTATAAATTATCTTGCTGAGCAATTTTTGCTGTTCGGAGTTGAGACTGAGTCAGACTTCTGAGGTTATTGTTTTACAGATAATTTAAATTTTAATCTAGAAATGGAGAACTTTGCTCTCGATAATGGATCTCTTGCAGAACTCTGTGAACTGCTTTCGCATAGTGAACGACTATAGACCGACTACAATGGCTTTGCGTGTTTCATTCAACACAATGGTTGACTACATGCGATGGCACGAGGCAGGTATTTTGTGTTTGATTCAAGACAATGGTTAAACTTAGCCAATTTTGACTTTGTAATGAGTTGAAATCAGACAAGCATAACCCATCAAACTAATCTTTATTCATGACTTTATTTGACAACAAGGAACAAGCAAGAGATATGCATGTTTTTAAAATGATATCTTATTTCAAGTCTTTGTCGTCGTTCACATCATTCACCATCACCAACCTCCATTCACTTTCCTTGCCAACATTTGTCCAGATGGGGTCCAGATGGGGTTCAGATGGGGTTCGTTGTGCTCTGCACTAAAAATCCGTGAGCTCAGCACTTGCTCCGCAGCAAAGGTGATGCACCAAAAGCCCATACTATTCTACTTGCAGAGTCGATCTTTGCTTATGAAAATTAGTATCGTTACATCGGACATGAGATGCTATTGTGGAAATAGATATTTGCTTATCCTATGTATATAAGAGCGCGAACGAGCGCAACGCTTCTAGCATAGTTATTAGAACTAACTGGTTAGGAAGGTTTGTAAACTACAAAAGCGATGTACAAAGCTGCTTTGTTTTATGTTGAACGAACCGTGACCCTGCACATTGTTTTGTATTACGTGTGAGTCCAAATGTTTCTATTGGATAGTCGTTCATTTGCATTTCAAAACCTTTTGTGTTTTGTGCAGGGTCAAGGCCAAGAAACAAAGGATATAGAGAACAAAAAAATATAACAAAGAACTCGCCGACTTTTCAAACCAGTCCCTCCAATAACTATGCTTTGTAGTTACAAATGATGACATTTTCGATACTCGTTTGAAATCTGCTCTAATAATGAATATCGCATCATGCATTTGGTTGTATTCAATGCGCTAGATGTTAAAGTTGTTTCACTTACCCCACTTTGTGCCTACAATCACAGGGCATCCTGCATGTCGTGTTAAACTATCTCCTTCTCCTGATCGTTTCAGATTGAACCAAAATGCAGCGTCTCCCTGCCAAAGAGAACAAAACGTGAGTTTGTATATAGAATTGCATAAATAGTCCTTAAAAACAGAAACTCTCTTTCAATGTATAATTTTCTTCGAATTTGAAACGTTAAAGGAAAACATGACATTTACCTTTTTAGGTTTAATTACCGCTCCTGCATCTACAAATATCGTGTAACCGCCCTGCTCCACGTCCGTGAACTGTCAATCAATTGGACATAATATATAAGATACGGGGCCACCAACTGCCAACAGACAGATGCACAGACAGATAACGTGACACTGTTTAAATGAGAACACGTTAAAAAGCCAATACAAACCTAAGATCCACACGGAGCGTTTCAAGAATACTTTTAAAAATAGATTAATTTTTAAATATAGCCTTCTGAAATGTACATGCAGATTTCAGAAATGTAAGGGGGGAAGAGGGGTTGGTAAATAGATTGTGTAACGACTTGTATTTTCATATTATATTACACCATGTTTCTATGTAAAGCTTTTTATAATCTCGATGCTACATGTCATAGGATATTACTATTGCATGTACTATTTTGAGTAGCAAGTCGTGTCAAAACCTGTGAGTTACTGATATATAGCCAAGTATGAACACTGAATCAAACACGACTCTATTTGGTAACTAGCATGTATGCTTTGTAGAAGGCTTTAGAGTTAGAACAACATAGCTTAGCCCGAACAAAAATATCTCTCTATATACGTTAAACATTGAAGCAAGAGTTACCTATCTATACAATACTTACAATTACAATACTTTTATTAATTCCTCCCTTTTAGGCTCTTCAGAATTATAACAACTATACTCACATACAACAGCACGGTAGCGATCCGATTTCCCATTCCCAGCTTCATGATTGCTGCTTGTTCGTTCTATGCAATACAACGGTTAAAAACGTTAGTTTCAGCAGCTATGGACAACAACGCGCGGAAAGAATGAAACAAGACACTTGGCGGTACAGTCAACTCGCGTGGAGACAAACACCTCGGCCGGGGCCAACACTAACAGTTCGTCTTTAGGCTCCCGTATATAGGGGAGGGGGTTCGAAGAGTTCGAACGACCCCCCTGGAACTACAGTTTACGGACAATTTGGAGTGAAATATGTTGTCACTATTCTCTTTTGAACCACGAGCCTACACAAACGAACCCCTCTAAAATGAACCCACCGCGGCCAGCTACGAGCCTGGTCTTTACGACGTGAACTCGTCTTAACGAAAGAGAGGCTTAAAACTTTTAAACTGAAACTTAAGAACTAATTACATGTATGCAGCCCCCGACGATCTGCCCCTGGGTCTCCGAGGATGTGTTGACTGTAGTCAAGACAACAACTATCATCTTAAGCTCCATTACTGACTTTTCAGGACATAGAAAAGGACATACATTGGACATACATTAGACATAAATTAGTAATACATTAGACATACATTGGACATACATTAGACATATACATTAGACATACATTAGACATACATTAGACATACATTTGACATACATTAGACATACATTAGACATACATTGGACATACATTAGACATACATTAGACATACATTGGACATACATTAGACATATACATTAGACATACATTAGACATACATTAGACATACATTGGACATACATTGGACATACATTAGACATACACTAGACATACATTGGACATACATTGGACATACATTAGACATACACTAGACATACATTGGACATACATTGGGCATACATTGGACATACATTAGACATATACATTAGACATACATTGGACATACATTAGACATACATTAGACATACATTGGACATACATTAGACATATACATTAG
>JANVCJ010102942.1:0-17466 GCA_026413505.1 Epizoanthus ramosus
TTGCCGCTCTTGTGGTACTTGCCGCTCTAGTGGCACTTGCCTCTATAGTGGCACTTGCCTCTCTAGTGGCACTTGCCACTATAGTGGCACTTGCCACTATAGTGGCACTTGCCGCTATAGAGGCACCTGTCGCTATAGTGGCACTTGACGCTAATTAAGATCTTTCAAAATCCTTTCTATATTGATCACCATGCAGGACCTAACTGTTTAAAAAGTGAATAACTTGTATCCAGTAGAAACGAACTCTCTAGTAGATCAGAGTGTTTTCCAAACGTTATACAACAGACAAATTCTATCCTGTATATTAATAACTAGAAAACTAGAATGTAGTTTTCTAAATATTTCTGTTAAATTAAACGCTTTATACTCACATATATATGCTATATTTGTCTTATATTATTTTTAAAACACTTAAGAAATATTGTTGGATAGAGAAGTAATGAAATTTCATTTACCGCTTGATAAATACGTGTTAATTTTGCACCAGTAAGTTCCCACGATGTTAGTATTGAGTAATGAGAAGACCGATGTTTTTTCTTTTGTGGCGTTGTTTTCAAGCCTGTTTTAAATATTCATATGCGTCCTTACTGTTCTAATTTTTGCTCTATTCATTCTGTAATGATGTTTTTAGATACACAGTGGGCGTTCACAGCAAAGTGTTGACTCGCACAGGATTCCTGCAGAATGCATAATCAAATTTGCTCTAACTTTTTTCAGAGTTAGGACTATTAGCTTTTGCAAACAACTGTAGCAAAATTTGCTAACTTGTATAAAGCAAGGAAGACTGATAGATGTACATTTGGAAAAGATATCCAAAACAGCAAAGGTTTTCGCTGTAGATTGTTCTAAAAACTAAAAATGATTGCATAAAAACAACTTCAGTTCCACTTCGAATTTTCTGTTGTCTCCGTTCCTCCAATCCCACAGTACAGAAAATAACCACAGCGTGTCATACTTTGAACATAGAGGATCCAAAGAACAACAAAGATTATATTTTCAAACTCATACAAGAAGAACTGCTTACAACTTTTTCACCGCTCCTTGTTCTTAAAAAAGCCGCAAATTCAGCGATTTTTTATTTTGTGTAAATCAATAAGAACATACTCATCAAGAGCTTTTATTTCACTGATCAAATTTGTTTTTTTTTTGAGAAGTCATGCCATAAGTCACATACGGCATCTCATTGTAATGACTAATAACTTTAAAACCCTCAGTATTGAACGGCAGAAAGCCGAAACTGCAAGCCAGATTTCCGTCGGTATAAAGTTTATTCATTTGCTGAAGATCACGTTTTACTCACTTGACTCTCAACAAAATCGACATCTGCAGAAATGCGTCTTGAAAATACTACAACCGTGCTTCAAAGAACATTAATTTTTAACCAAACATACATAACTACTTTATTTATGCGCGTGAAAATTCTGGAGGTCCTATAATATAGCAGAACTAGTTTCACCAAAATATGGCTTTCTTAACCCTAAACTGTCAGGCACGATTTATTAAAATGTATTTCAATATTGCTCAGAAAATGTGGCATTGATGGTAAAGGATGCACTGACATCAAGAATTTTCACTAGAATGGTCAAACTGCGTGATTTTTCAAGTATATCGATACGTTATAACTTCTGAAGTTGTCGCTTAGTTTTGTTTCACTGAATTAGTTCACGAAGAGTTAAACTAGATCGCAAGAGTGGATTATAAATAAGATAAGGACTGGTACGATAGTTATTAAATATCAAACTACATACGTGTACTAACCATAAGATGACCTTCCAGTTTCTCAAAATCGTCGTCGTCTTCAAACAGAAGAAGAGTCGCTACATTTAAAACTGTGTCTGCCATATTGCTGCGTACTTCAGCTCTAAGACAGTGCGGTGAATCTCTCCGCCAGCTCGGAGACTTCAAGGAAATCCGCCAATAGTAAAAAAAAACTCCTAATCCTTTTTAAACAAGCTTCATTGCTTGCTGGTCCAAATGAGTGGAGTAGCTTTAAATAGCTCACTGTAAGTGCTCTACCTTAAACATGTTGTCATGGAAACACCTCTGAGAAACAACATTTGAATGGATGCCGAAGGTCAAGCTATATTTAGCAAAAAAGTGAAAGGTACTTGATAAGCCGCGTTCTGAGAAACTACAAGGCACGTCCTACCCCAAATATAATAAAATATCTTGAATGCAAGCAAAATGACGGCTGTGTTCTCGAGAATGTTACAATTAACCCCTCCTCAGTAAACAATGCCTCATATGGAAATTTGATATCCAGAGATAAATCAGTCGCTATTTTGTATCTATACGCCTGACAAACAAAGGTAAGTTGCTAGGCTACGAACTGTCCCACTGTGTTGCTATTGTTTACCGACGACCATGGAAAAATGTCAAAACAGTTTAGAAATCTCCCAATGGTCTTTCACCAGTGGATAACTTAGCCCTAACACTCTACGTTTAAATCGTAATGATATCATTTCTATTCTCTGAAAGGCTCTGTACACTAGCTGTCTGTTCCACTGCCTCACATCAACTTGTCTAACTAAACTGAAAAACGCGGGACTATAAATATAAATTATTATGCAAGGACTGGAAAGACCATCAAAGAACCACCTGCGCTAATACCATATATCGAACGTGTCGAGTCATAACCTCCTTGGAGTGACTGGGGGGGCGACTCCCATACTGGACAAGACGGGGATGATCGTCGAAACATTTCAAAGAAACCCCTAAATGGCTCGAGCTCATTAACCCCCCTAAAAGGTACCATAGAAATACAAATGTTTAGTTTCATATAGGAAAGGAATGCACATGTGTATTTGACTTTTATAAAAAGCTGTGCCGGAACAACAAAAAATGGAGAAGTGTCACGTATTTTCATTTTTTTCATTCTAATGTGGGCAATCTGGCTAATTATATCCTTAAAAGATACCTGTTTGAATTCAAACACTCATTTATATCCCTAATACCCTAAGCGGTACCGCAACCTGCAATTTTAACCCCTAAAAGGTACGACGATCATCCCCGTCATGTCCAGTATGGGAGTCCCCCCCCCCGGGGGGATAATACGCGGCTAACATTGGACAACTCGTATGTCATATTTATATGCGGTATGCTCGCGTCTTACAAAGACACGGTTAACATAAGACGCGCGGCCATTTTAGCTGTAGTTATTAAGCGGGCGCGCCTTACTTCAGACGTCTAGAGAAATGCGCGCATAAACATAATCAATATTTGTTCGCATCTTATCCAAAATGCTGAGGTTTATTGTTATTAATTTTTGAGGCAACTTTAGCCTACATGGTTCTAAAGTTGTTCTACGAAATAGGCCTCCAAACGGGATCCAAAACTAAACCATATTAATCATAACCAAGATTCGAGCTATGCCAGCAACAGGAATGTGTGATTAACATCTCTTTCGATAGACAGAATCTAGTTTAGAGGGAAAACGATTGTGTTGTATTGCTTAGCAATTTGATTTTGATCGTAAATTGTATCATTTCATCATTTGAAAACATACATTCTATCGATTTTATGTTTCTAAACCTCAGCCCGAGCTTGTTTTTAAATTGGTATTCAATTTTAAGCAATTTGAACCTCGTTGTTATTATAAACTAAAAGGTTGTTCTTATAAAGTTGTTTTTATAAAGTTGTTCTTACAAAAAGAAAAGCATCTAGTATGTATATATACCAAGGTCGTATTTAAAGGGGCTATGTCATAGTAATGCGCATGCCGTCGAGTCATGTCAGGAACAAAGTTGTAAGCTCAACAGGATGACAAGAAATGGTTAAATGGTTGTATAGTGTAAAAACCGAAAGTGTCTAAATACAAGAAACACAATTTTGACAGCGAATGGATTTAATGTCTAGCCTGGACCGAAACTAAATTGAGAGTTTGTAATCCGTTTTAATCTTCCCCAATTTTAGTTAACCATCCACGTTCCTTTACGACTTATCGTCATCTCTCTTGTGTTTTTCTACCACGGTAACCTATTCTCTTTAGATTTCCTGTAATTTGTGGAGAATTTCGTACATCGCAAAAATGTCTTGAAATAGCGGTGACAGAACTCCTTTAACAAATTTCAATGACTGTGAAATTTATCATTCCGATATCTTAGCCGTGTTTAATTGTAGCCTCTTTTAGTATTTTATGGTGTATTTTACTGTATATACCATTTATTCCGTTATCCCGTAAAAGTTTTTTTCATAATTATTCTTACATTACTATTATTATTATTATTATTATATTATTATTATTATTTGTTATTACTATATTAAGTTTTGGGGGCCATATACGCCAATTAACAACTTTTTAGGTTTTTAAAAGACAAAATCTCTGTTCCTTGCCCACAGCCCCCCCCCCTTCCCGGGCTTTACATGAATTGGCACATTACATAGAGGGCTGCTGCTCCTGGTTGTACCCATATACTTTATGACTCTAATACTCCATGCTGTTACACATATAAGTCATTGTCACGCTTAAGCTTTCAAAATAGTATTACGCCCCAAAAGTAATAAGCTCGGTTGTCAGCCGTGGACTTGAAAACCCGGCCTTGGGAGGTAATAGTTACAAAAGAATACATTTATATAAATCTTCTCTCGAACAGGCGATTAGGAAAACAGAAACACATTCCGCTCGAATTAACCTGTCCCCCACAAGTGGGCGGGGAAGAGGCGGAGACAAACTTTGCTGCAATGTAAACAAGCTTGGACAATCGGCACGCATTTAGCCCAGAAACAGCAGAAACACAAAAACAATTCTTCTCAAACTATCACAAGTCGTTCTCACTCTGTACAATGCACTGCTCGTATTGTACATTAAGAACTTCAGTGTTAGAGTTTCGAGTAACAGAATAGGTCCGGTCAAACAAACATTCTATTTTAACCTTTGAACAAACGCTATTGGTTACATGTCGCATTCTTGCCCAATTTGCTTGCGGCGACAGTAGTGTTGTTTGAAACATTTTCTTTTTGAAGTTCAAAATGTCCAGAAATAGCTGGCTTTCCTATTACAAATCTTCTGTAAAGAGAACAATATAAACAAAAGCAACCGAAAAGGAACTGCTTCGATCGTATTTTCCGATAAATAAAACGTTGTCGGGTTCACGAGTGGATGATAACCGCTCTACCGGTCTATTACCGGTGAAAGATACCGAGTTCAGTTACAATACAAATTGAAGGACTACAGTTTTGATAGCTATGCATGTGCCTATGTAAAAGTAATCAAGAACGCTTCGGGCTATTTTGTTCTTTATTGTTATCCTTTTACGAAATATATCAATCTGCTCTAGATTTTATCACGTCTTGCTTCCCTCAGGGGATAATTCTGTGAAGTGATACAAACTTCTTGCGGCTCCAATGATCTTTTTCTCGAGTAAAAAAAAACAGATGTGGCTTTAAAGTGCGCACTGAGTGATAAAAAATATCCACTATAATGGCTGTGTAAATGTTTAGGATAACGGATTTGACGCGGATTTGGCATCCCCATCACCACTACTGCCGCCGTCACCACCACCAACAACAACCAACAACAATAACAACAACAACGACGACGACGACGACCACCACCACCACCACAACGACAACAACCGCAACGGCAACAGCAACGGCAACAGCAACAGCAACAGCAGCAACGGTAACGGCAAAGGCAACAGCAATGGTAACAACAACAACAACAAAAACAACAACAACAACAGCAGCAACAACAACAACAACAACAACAACAACAAAAGAGTGCAACGTTAGACGAGTCTATGATAGAGTTTTAAAATACTGTCTCGATCCCGGCCATAACTCACTGACACTGGGTCATAACCCGCGGTTCTGGTCTCTCGATCTAACATAATTCATGCACGTGTCAAAAAGAGAGGCAGAGCTAATGTTAAGGCCTGTGCTCCGAGGGAGTTACTCAACAACTTAGCCAGTATCTTCCTTACAAACCACGTACACCAGTCTCGCTACGACAAGTCACCAACGACCAAAGCTTGGCGGTGATCATGGGAACACCGAGTCTGAGGTCGCTAAAGAGCACTGCACGCATGTAACACTGAGTTAAAATGTGCACCAGTCTACGATTACGGACTCGTCGTTTTGTAATGGTCACAAGTGAAAACAAAACTGAAATGGCCGTACGAATACGCATAGTCTCGTTTTTAACTGAAAAGGGAGTACACTTGACGATTCGTAGGTGCTGTTTGGATGTATGTACTATGTTCAAAACTAGCAAAGGTTTAGTTTTCTCGTAGCCAGTCTTACAAAACTATACATAAAAAAGGTGAACAGCCAGACTTACGAAACTATACATAGAAAAAGTGGACAAGCACAAAAATAGGGTCTGTCGACTTACAGTAGCATAAAATGATAAATAGCCTATAGAAAGTTGTGTGAAGCGAACAAAAAAAGGCTAAATCCGCTTCTGTCTGGATCACTGTTATTGTAGTAAATATATCGTCTGTACTTACCAAGACCTTTCCAAGGCACAAGACACACGGGGACTCCGTATTAGGCACGACACAAATGAAATACAATGAACTCTAGAAAAGAGCAACTCGGTTCATGTGGCTTTCATTTACAGATCGCAATGAAATTGTGACTGCAGAAAGTCTACGATTTCGTGAAATTAAAGAGTCCAGCTGTTTCATACAGCGACTGTCAATACTTTCATTATGTACAACATTTCGTCATGTCAGCAAGATAATTATATCTCCAATCAGACTGAACCGTTTCACACCCCTCTGTCAAAATAATTAACCACTTTAAAAAGAGCGCTAACAAGGACTTTTAAGACTGACGTATGTGATTACGTGATTACAGTCTCACCTTGCTATGTGGCAATACCGAGTATGTGGAGTTGATTTCTGCTTCTTCGTCACTGATCCCGTGTCTGCCTCCTTATAAGGCAAAGGAAAGTAGATAGAGGCGTTCTCGGTTCTCAGCCTAGTTTATGGCTTTTGCAGGAATAGAAGACGTCACAATCTGCGAAACAAACAGGATGTGATTGACTTGATTGAACCTTTAATACAAAACAATGTAACATCCATTAATTATTCAAGTTACTGAAGGCACTTTAAAAGTCGTTTGTCTTCTCTTTTGAAAGTAAAACACGGTAAAGATAAGGTATATAAATAAAGTCAATTATGTATTACAAAATGACTCGTTTTTCTAAAGAAATTTGCATGAATTGTGTTGTGCTTCAAAACGATTATCACAGCTGAAATTCTTGAGTACTTTGCAAGAAATCCTATATTTACCCTATGTTACGCCGCAAAATCTAATTTATGTAACATTTTTTTAAAAGCGTACAATGTAACAAGTCTGAGGCGCAAGACGTTATAACATTTCAGTCAACTGACAATCCATGCTGCTGTCACTGAAGTCAGTGCCCCCGGGGTTTGCCGGGAAATGCCGGAAGATCCAGGATATGGTACCGACGTGACAGGATAGTGAGTTGGTCTAACACATCAGTATCACCCGGGTTACCAGGCATAATACCCTCCCCTCCCCTCCTCAGTTAATATATTTTTCAATAAGCTATAAATTACCAGAATTTACGCGCGGAATAAGTAATGGTATAGGACTGCGTAGAGTCCAATTCCGTCTGTAATCGTACAAGTGATAACAAACTTGGAAGAGCGCTTAAAGCGCTCGAGGCAGTTTGGTTTTTTCTTTACGTGTTTCTTTTCCAACATCTGCACTTGTCTTCGTCTCAACCTAGCGTGTCAGAGTTTAACGTCTAACGATAATCACTTATTAGATCAATCATAGTTTTAGTTATCAGTTGAAAATGAAAATTACTTTTGTAATTCTAGTCACCCTGCTTAAATAAAGTATTATTATTATTAAAATAATAAACTGAACATTACGTGGCCGCTTGGAGTTCCGCGCGGCCATGTAATATCCTCTATGTATTGAACCCCTTAACTTGGGCTCTATTGGGGTCAACCGTTTTCAATGGAAACTAAGGAAATGTTTTCTATTCCTATATCAAATGCATGAAGTCATTACACACAATTTTAAAATATGTTTTCCATCGCCCTATCGTAAACGGCTTTCAACCAATCAGAGCGCGCGTTATATCTAATTTAGTATTTTATAATGGGACACTTCAACCAAACCGGCCGCAATCAAAACCAGTTTAGGTTGCAAAGGTTCAACCCAAAAGAACATGCTCCTTGTGTTATTACTAATCTTGTTGTAGATTATTATTTGTTGGAAACAGGTTCAAAAGGACCTCGTACCCTTATGTAATAGTATTTTATTCCTTCACGATAATCACGGCTGTTTATCGTGTTGGTATGGTTTCTTACACGACTAAACTAACTCGATTCTAAGGTTTACCTTCCATTAATGGACTCTCTAGAGACTGACCAAAGAAAGTGATTTGCAGTGGTACAGCCGACATTTTAGTCAACTTTACAGCTCTGACGAAGCACGCAGAAGGGTCCCGAAAATTTAGCAAAAAAAGAAGAACTATGTTCGTTTTAAATCTATATAACATCAAATATTTAACCAAACTGCACATTTTTTTACATCATTTTAATCAGAAAACCATAACTTAAAACCGTTTCATCACGAACACTGATCGCCCAAACAGTATACTATTCAGAAAAGCAAGTTATACTATACTGTCTATATATAGATCAAAAACGCATTCCATCATTTGAAATATCTATGATTAATATGACCTGTGATTTTGCTACCATTCTACAGGAAATGAGTTAGTTCAAATACTGATGAAACAAACTTAAATGAAAAAGGAAGAAAGGATTCTTTTAAAGATGTAGCCTACCTTCCGGCTCGAATAAACTCCAGACCCCGAATAAACACCGGCTTCAAATATAAAACAATAAACGCCGGCTCGATGCGGCCAGTAACGTTTTCTCGGGGTCCTGAGTTTATTTGAGGTCCGGCGTTCATCTGAATGCTGAATCACATAACTGACTAGTACTGACAAATCGTGTCAATATGCATATACAACGTTGCCCCGTGCATGTTTCTTCCTTCTTCAATCAATACAAAATCGTTATCGGTAATGCTGAACTATAAATAACTGGAACTACACTTGCCACTGTTACTACTTCCTGATTATGTTTTATTTAGTTAGCACTGATAAAGTTCTGATTTTCCTTTTGATTTAGTGAACTTACATTATAAGCACGAGGATAAAGAATGTTGTCGAAAAGACCCGAACAATTTTAACCTATTAAATAAACGCCGGTCCCCGAATAAACCCCGGGTCGACGTGGTGATATTTTTAAATATCAGTACGTCATTTAAAAATAAACGCCGGGGGCATTTATTTGAGAAAATACAATATATTAAAAACTTTACGTCTTAACCATCTTGTGGTTATATATATTCACAAGATAGAGTGTATATAAGACGCGCTCTGAATGGCTATATATAAATGGTAAAAAAGCAGTGTTTATAATTATATATCGGAGGAAAGACACCCATTTTATCTTCGTCTTTCATGTTTCCATTTTGTAAAAGCAATATAACTTGCCGAGAGTTGCTCCCCTGATCAAACGATCAAACGTTATGTACTGCTTTCAACTACTACTTGCCTTCAAACATCTCTACATGTTGCGAGAAGAAAGTTTTGAAAGTTCCCTTATATAACAGTTTATATTATTGGGCTACTTGGGCACAAGGTCCCGTCGTTGTGAATATACCCGCACATTATTTTCATCCTGTTGAAACTATTTATTTATTAATCAACCCTTCAAGTCCTTGGAAACATGTCTTTCAAATTTGAATGCGATGTTATAACTTCTCAGTAAACACACGGCACAAATAGCTACAAATTGTAACCAACCTTTCAAGTGAAAGCAGACATGAAGTACTACTAATGCTGTCAGTCATAAGACTGTCTATCAAGAACCGAGCGATGGGCCTTAGCTTGTCAACACATAGCCGTCAAACTAAAACACAAAGTGTGCGGAACACTCAGACCCAAGAAGGAAAGCTCTTGATTATCTACGAGTACATTAACCCTTCTAGTCCCGGTCGACACTGAAACGGAGTAAAGTACTGACACCGTTCACAGAAATATCTTCATAAATACTATTTAAAACTAGTTAAAACTCTTTGAAAGTGAGGCGTCAACTTCTCACCAAATTGGAAAAAAATGTAAGAGTACAAAGTGTGACAATTTAACCGAAAGCTAGAACTCTTGACGAGTATATTATCAGGACACGCGTTGTGTTTATACTTTCACGTCAGATATTGTAAAACAAACGTAAATAACTATAAAGTGTCGTATTTTACTTTGTGCATGCGAGTGCTATCCGCTGAATAGTCGGAACAACTGGACGAACGGTAGCCGGCGACGAGTGTAGAGAAATACCGACCTTGGTAGCGATTGGAATGAAAAGCGCTAACTGTTAAAATACGATCGGTGACGACTACTAAGAATAAACTAACATCAACGTATATAAAATGTAACTGGCTTACCTCGACACGAAATTCCCAATACAATTTAATTATTTTTTTGTGAAATGGAAATGGTTTTCTAGAGTTATCAGTTCGGCCACAATTTCTTGTTTGTGTACTGTTTATCTGTCGCTGAATCTTTCACAAGAAAATCCACAGAACTCTGACGCTTCTAACAACAGCAAAACAGCAAAAGCTGCGCAAATGAAATGGAGAGGCCGTCTGGCTATTTATCGATCGGTGTTATCACTTACTTCTTTGTGGTTCACCGCTAAACCACATAATTTTGGTTGAAAACGGAGGCTAAAATAATAACAATTTCAATAGAGACCGAAATCGGAAACGATTATCTATTATTAATATTAGCACAAAAGACATCGGTTTACAGTACAATGCCTTTTTCTAATTAGTATAAATTGGAAAACCTCAAATGGAATTTAAGCTTAGCCGACAGAAATCTCAATGAACGCTTTTTCGACTGGAAACGTAAAGAGGATATTATAAGGATATCAGAAGGACTAAAGTACGGATTTGTCTGTATTGAGATTCAACGGATCATTCTTCTTATAAATTGTGGCATTCTTGACTGTTCAAATGTACAGCGAATGGCTGCCTCTCTATTAATGAGATTATCAGCGACCTTTCCAACAAAAAACATTCCAAAATGAGAACAGGAAAATGAAGATAACTTTCATTATGTCTCACTAAAAAATCTACTTCTCTTCTAAATGAAACTTTACACAACAATTTATAAATTGTTAAAGATGTTAAAACATTTAAAAAAAACTTCAGGTATTCTCAAATTGTCTTAGCATTAATGTTGCAGGTTGCCGTAGTTGGTGCATGAATATTGAAACATTTTCCATCTCCAGCTCTGTCCACCGCTATAAACAACTTTGGCTACACTGCGTTTGCACCAAAGAAAGATTTTCCAGATTCATTAAGTACAAACACTGATTATGAACCCGGGGATTCGTTTTACCGTTTACAGTCGCAATGGTGAATGCGATACAAAACCAATGACAAAGTGAGTCCCGAAACGTCTATGAATTCGAAAAATGCCGCCTCCCTAGCAAAAAGTGAAAGTTTCTTTTATGGAAATATTTTCTGTTTTCAAACGCAAAACCCTTCCGTGTATAAGCTCCCTCGACCTCTTTTGACAAAATATAAGGGTGTTGAATTTTTGAGTGCTCGCAAAATTTGTCCCTTGCTCGAATTGCTCGCAAAATTTTGGAGGGTGCTCGCTTGCTCGAATTCGCTAATTTTCGTAATTCAGTGCTCGCTTGCTCGTGCTCGCAAAAAATAATGCTCTGCTCGCATGCTCGCAAAGACCATTCGATACTCCTAATATGTTTAACTTTAAGGTAGGATGGCAAAGAATTCCATAGCTTAGGTGACGAGACGGAAAAGGCGCGAGTAACAAGTGAGAAACGAAATTGTCTAACAGGTTTACACTTACAGTGTTCAATGAATTGGCTCAGATAGGAAGGTGCAAGTCGATCGTGCACAAAACCCATTTAGAACTATTTTACAAAGTAAATAAGTAGTTGTAACTATTAATGGTTTTTTACACAGTAACGATAACAGAAAACGGAATCTTTAGAAGATCTCTCAACTCTCAACCTAAGTAGTTTTTGACAATCTGTCCGTTTCTAACTAAAGTAAGTTTGTTCTTAACATATTTCTAAGAGACTTTTAAAACTTTATGTCCAATGAATAATCTACAGATTTTTATCTAGGTTTTTTAAATCTGTTAATTGTCAAACAAATGCAACTGATCGTCGACTGTTTAATATTCGCTTTCCTAATTAAAATGCTTTTAGCAATCAGACGTGTGTATATATAAGTCAAGAACAAACTATTAACATCTGTCGACAAGTATACTTAAGTTGACGGTTATTTGACATTCTTAAAATATTCAACCTGCGACAATTATCTGCTAATCGTTTTGCTCGGTGAAATGAACTCTACATTTTAGGCTATTTTATGCACTGTTGTCTCTATTACATAATATTTGAGGAAGGTTTAAATAGGAACGTTCTGGCTTCACTGTTAATAAAAAAAGCTTTTTAACAGCTGATGAATACAAATTTGGGCCGCTTTATGGACTGATAGTAAATTGTCATGAACAGTTTTTGTGATCAAAACTTGTCGTTTTTTGACGTTTACATGTTTGTGTAGTTTGACTGGTGGGGTTAATTCCATTAAGATTTTCCTTCAGAAAACCCCTTTGCTTTTAAAATCTGAAAACATTTGATTGTTTAACGATAACAAACAAAAACAATAAAAATAACATTTCCATAATTCCATAATTGCCAAACACCGACACAAAATCGAGCTGTCTGCTAATTTGCAATTTATGAAACAGTAACCAGATGAATCAAAGTTGGAGCAAAGCTAAGTTTTAGTTTTAGTTTTACAGAGACCTTCTTTATATACAGACCCACTCCCAGCTTAATGCAAGTGAGAACTGAGAAATATTGTCAAGTTATATGAAAAATTAAGTGAATAATTTGGACTACGATCCGAGTCAACAGGCAACACGTAGGTGATAAGCAATGAACTATGTAAACTGAATGTTTCGTTCATTGTAAGAATAATATCGAACATACGTTACAAATGTCTCACTTCTCACTTACAGTCGGAACAGAGAAACACCGAGTTGGACATCTGAAATTGTCACTGAAACTACTGCAGTACAACTCAGGTATGAAGAACGTATAGTAGGTTTATGTATTGATTGTGGGTTTACAGGAATTTAACAGCAACTTTGCTGGGATTTACGGCTTATAAAACGCTAGGGGTAGCAAGGTTGAACGAAATAAAGTAAGCACTGGTAAGTGGCATGGCAAAATATGACCATATATTGACCCCATTGGCCCCACTGGCCCCACTGGTCCCCATTGGCCCCCATTACTAAGATTCGCCGTGAACTGAAATGGCTACAGGAAGTTTAAGTACCAAGTAAATTCCTCGCGCTAACTGCAGGAGATGGACACACTGATGATTTCAATTTTGGCGCATTTGCCGTTCGCAATAGGCGCTAGGCGTCTCCCGTTTTCTATGTGAGGAGGTGTGTTTGGACGGACAGGGCGGATAAACTGAGATTCTAGCTTCTCCTAATAAGGAGATAGATCGGTATTTAAGCTCAAAATGTTGAATTCAAGCTTCCTTCGATGCAAAGAACAAAATATACGTCATGCTAAACTTTCGAGTAAGTCATAGACATTCATTAGAAAGCCGAGTGATGCCCTGCCCTAGACCTACTATTCTATATTTTAACTTTGTAACCCTGGCCGTAATTTAAACTATTTTGTTGTTCGCTTACAGGTTCAAGTGCGAGACAAATCTATGGCTGGATGTTAGACGGAGAGAGTCAAACCCATAGACAACTAAACGGCTGAGACGAGCTGAGTATTGCTCCGTCACCGACATCCAGTGTCGCTGGTGTGTATCAGTACCAATAGATATTCATCAGATCTGTCTGGATACTCATCAACTGAGACAGCTTGAAGTGGCCACTGCTGAGACAAAATCGATTATTAAAGAGTACATTACTGTACCATAAAATCATCAGATTATTGGCAGAAATTGTTAACATTCGCTGGACTTCGAATCAACAAAGCACGGTATAGTACCGGTGTATGAACAGAGCACAAGCATGAACAACACAACCGCTGCCACAGACTGGATAGACCAAGGGCTCAGATTTGCGTTTTACATTGCGTTCCTTGGTATTGGCTCAGCTGGTAATGTGATGCTTATCGTAGTCATCGCAAGGCGAAAGTCAGCAAAGTCTGTTTATGAAATGTTTGTTTTAAACTTAGCGGTGTCTGATCTACTTCTGATTCTGTTGTACATTGGGCCGAATGTTTACAGCTTTATCGCCGAATTCAGTGCCTCTCTGTTCTACTGCAAGTTTCTATGGCCAATCAGCACATTTGTGTTCCTGCTGGAGATCTTCACAATGACGTCAATGGCATTGCATCGCCTTTGGCTTGTCGTGTACTATCAAAAGCCCAAGCCAACTAAAAGAGCAGCTTGTATCTGGATTACAGCACTGTGGGTTTCAGCCTTTGTTATCAGCATCCCCCTGATGGTAGTGAGTAAGGTTACAAATGTTGTCCCCCCTGCCAACTGCCACGAGGCATGGCCGTCCATGAACCACAGGCGAGCCTATACAATGGCGCTCTTGTTATTACAGTATGTTGTCCCCTTGCTGCTGATTGGGTCCGCCTATGCAAAAATTGCTGTGTTTCTAATTCAGTCTCGAGCTTCCGCATCTAGGCCAAGGGAGGGACGAAATTGCTCCAATCGGGTCACCAGACGAGATAACCTGCAGGTCAGTGACTGAGCTGTGTCTTAGTTGTATCAGGGAAGCGGTTTAATTTATTCGAGAGATTTCAAACGAATCGTTGCGCCGACAACGATGTTTGTCGAATGTGTGTGTATGGTCTATAATAAGCGCCTCTATCAAGTTAAATTTGTTGCAGTTGCATCATGTGCATGGGCTCACGGTGGAAGAACAAGGATTAAATACTTCTATCGAGATCCCGCAAAGAAATGCAATGAAGTCATTCTTCCACCCCATGATATTATTTGGTCCATCCATGGGACTCCCCCTCTTTAACATACAGTCCCTTCTACTGTGGCGCGCATAGCTGTGCAGCAAGAAAGGACTGAGGAAGTGTGACTTGGGTTATTATCTCCGAACAGAGGGAGGAGGGAGGGACAGGGTGATCTCTCTTCTTTCTTTTTCTCTCTGTTTATCTTTTACGCCCCTTCCCCTTCCCTCAACCTACACTTCCACCTCCATCCGTGATGTTTCTTCTCTCTAATAAAGGCCTCACAGTTTATGCCACTTGTTGATTCTGATACTATCCAGTCTCTCATTAATCTACGTCCCTACACTCTCTCCCACAGGTGATTAAAACCCTTGCAGCAATTGTGGTGTTGTTCGCAATTGGAATGCTCCCCATTCAAGTGGCCTGGATGATCACAGATTTCAGCTCTCCAGATGCACAGGACGCGACAACTCTCACAATTCTATTCCACGTAGGCGACTTGTCCCTGTGCCTCCATGCGTGTGTTGACCCTTTTATCTACGGCATTTTCGCCAAGCGATTTCGTCAAGACTACATCAATTGCTGTTTTACTTTTATTTGCTTTTGTTTCAGACGATACAGACCAATAGAAAATAGAGCTGGCAGAGACTTATAAGTTCCCAGGCGTGGACATATTGAATGGCAGAGAGGAACTCGTACTGTCGAGGGTGGAAGCGAAATTACTCAATTCAGTTTAGTCGTTCTCGTTCTTCTTGGTGGTGCGCAAAGGACAGTTGGAGAGCGAAAAACTTTTAACCGTTCCCCGTATGCCTTGCAAAGCTAGCTACAGGTCAAGCTCGCCCCAGTCTCTTCGACTTGGTGCTTGGACGGTAAAAGGACAGTCAAAGAACACCTGCAAGGGATATGCTTTGTTTGGAAAATTTGGGAATTGAATTAATTTCTCAAAATTCAAGAATAACGGAAAATCCGGGTTATACACCCTTCGTAAAGGGTTTTGGGTAGACTAATAATTGGGGGTGGGGGTGGGGTAACAAGTGCGGCTTATAATCGGTACAGTTTAGTGTGTAGTCTAACAAGTTTATAATTCTATACTCGAAAAATCTCGAGATAAGAGAATACATGTCTCTAATATGTAGTTTATCATTATAATAAATTAATTATTTAAGTACAAGCTACTTTATTTGAAGCAAAATCAGTTTTCAAAACGTAGCTAAAGTTCTGGAGCTAGAAGAAACATTTCTCTTTGAGGACGCATGTGAGAGAAAAGGGGGGAGGGGCGTGAAGCTTATAACTAGAAAATAATTTGTGGTTACCAAAAACAGGTTGAACTTATAACTGGTATTCAGTTACTGTGTGACGGTACATGTCGCAACTACAATAATTTAGCTCGACATCTACCTTGGTTTGCATGTTCTACGCAGTTCGGGGACGATTTAGAGGTATATTTAGTGTACTTTTCTTTTCTGTGTTGAAACACGCTCAATGTATTCGCTGACAACAAATTAAAGCTGGTGGCCAGCATAACTAATTGAGTGAAAATAATGTTCGGATATAGACATTTATAAGTTCAAAGTAATAATAATCTTTACATTGTTTCAAATTTAATTAATCAGTTAAAATTAGCAAACTCTTGCATGCGAAAATGACGCAGGGTGATCTCTGACGGATGTGACAAAAACGCAACATTTGCTTCCTGATACGTTCGCTTACGTTCAATCCTATTTATTCGCTTTAATCAAGACAAATGTACATTATACTGATGTCAAAATGTTTTCTTTTGATTACGCACAACCTCTATCTCTAGTTTTAATTAATGAACTTATAAATTTCTTCTATTAACATTTTTTCCTGTAACATATGCGAAATGAGACATGCACAGCACATTTTGGAGTCATTACTGACAATTTAAATGGCAAAGAAGTTTTTTAATCTAACGAAAGTAAATAGATTAGTTACAATGTGACGTTCTTGCTAGGGCTCAAATTGATTTTGTTCACTGTTTGTAAAATCTCTTTAATTAAGACAGGAAGGTGGCCAATTGTAGTACTTTGTTGTTCGACGGTCTTTATATACGGAGTTTATTTTCTTGCATACAATTGTTTAGAGAAAATATTGAAGGTAAGTCGTAGTCTCTTTCATTCAGCTGGCAAAAAGTTATATGTGATATGATAATAACTTAGTTTTTCTGTCTTTATCAGTTTGCGAACAAAGTTTGTTTTAATAGATAGCAGTGCTAAGTTTTTACTTCGGACTCATTGTACTAATGCTATAATAACACGTTATTTAGTTGTAACCTCGGGTCAAACGTCGTGCTATGCACGAGCCGAACTAAATTACACTTTAGTTAAGTTTGCCTGTTGAGTCAAACGGCGCATTTACACTTTTATTTTTATTAAGAACCAGTGAAAATTTCACTCAGGCTCAATGTTCTTATTTTTTCGACAATTTGAGGCTCAAAATGTTCTTATTTTGTTCTTATTAG
>JANVCJ010103053.1:0-17461 GCA_026413505.1 Epizoanthus ramosus
TGTATACTGAGGGCACTACTCAACGTCTCAGACAGAACTGTTGTGAACCGCATTAATTCAGCGGTCTGGCCAAGTCCATCAACGCTGAACCCTTGTACTTCATGTAAACAGATAGCTGAAAAGCACCGCGGGGAGCACCTGTATATAATTGTACCTGTATCTGTAAAGCAATGCGACTTTACGCTAGTTTAGTCGACTTAAGGCTACTTAAGGACCCAGAGTAAATCGAAACATAACCCCTTATATTTATTCTTCATATATAGCTTACATATTGGGATAGAGTGATGTGTGGAAAACATAAACATTGCGAGAACTTTGTGTGTGCATTAGGTATTCCCGATGAATGTAAGGTGTATAGAGAGCTCACAGACCTTCCAACCCTTAAATCGCGAGTACTTTATTTGTCCCGTGTATATCCAACGTTAGGGATTCCCGATGAATGTAAAGTGTATAGATAGCTCACAGACCTTCCAACCCTTAAATCGCGAGTACTTTATTTCTGCCGTGTATATCCAACATTAGGCATTCCCGATGAATGTAAGGTGTATAGAGAGCTCACGGACGCTGACCGTACAGTACTGCATGGAAACTCACCCAGTAAGTGCGATAACAACCTTAAATCGGCATGGTATCGTTTTACCGGACAAGCTGGAAAAGAGATGCTTAATTACTGTCCCTTGATGGGTCGATGTGGAACGTCATATCCAGGATGGGTGCAGGGATCTTGGCAACCGAGCAAACGTTATCATAAAGCTACCATCAAAGTCTGCTTTCACTATCGGAATCACTGTTGTGGAAAAAGCCAAGAGATCAAAATTCGATATTGTGGGGACTTTTACGTGTACTATTTGAAGCCACCACCGGTGTGCAGCCTACGCTACTGTGGAAATGGCGGTGAGTTCGCAGTTCTGTTCATTCGTATTATTCATTGCTCCTGACTTGAAATTCACTGAAGCGAAGCCTTTGTCGTTTGTTTATTGTTTGCAGGACCCGTCCCAAACTTGTTTTTGTTTCGTTCGCATAAAATGTTTGTTTAACTTTGTGTGCAGTCTGTTTGAATGTTTGAAATTTAGAGCTACTCTATCATTTTAAAGATCTATCAAACTGTGTATGTATTGAAGATGTATCGTGTTATATTATACCATGAGCCAAATATCCGCAAGAGAGGGACTGAAGTGAGTAGAAATATTCTACGTTAGCATATACCAAAACCAGCGAAGAGTATTTTCACGCGATTTGATTGGTTACCTATGTTGGAAAATTCTGCATTATTCTGCGCTAGCCTGGTTGCATACTAGTTGATAAAGTGGCGGCGAGATTTCCCAAAAATAACCGAAACAGCAGGTCCTCTCAATACCAAGACGTTTTTATTAGAGCTCAGTTTTTATTGCTTTGTTCAAATATTCAACTCACTTTCGCCATAAACATAAACTTCAACAAATTCAAAACGAGTAGTAGTACAAGATCAGTCGCGCCCTGTTGTAATGTGTGGAAACAGTTGTGTTGTCTTGATTGGAGTTCATACTATTTTTAAAGAATATAGAATTGGAATATACAGCGATTCACTGGTTTGGTATAAGCTAATGCAATTATTCTCCTTGGTGTCGATGCTATGCTTCTCATCTCTACTTCCAAGAATAATTTTTCATTATTACACAAATGGACAAGTATATAGAGTCCAAATAAATCCAAAAGGGGGTTTGGAACGAGTACAAATATCCCAAAATAATCGTACTGTAGGTTTGTTATTTGTATAGTTAGGTAGGGAGTAAAGCAGCAAGAACCGTTGAAGGATTTTGAGATTTGGAAAATCCTAAATACACCCGTCACGTCACGTCACGTCGCATCAGATCAGATCATATCACATCACAAAATATCAGAAATCAGCAAAGAAGCACTCAGTTGTCAAACAGTGTCTTTAATTAGTTCATTAGATAGACTATTTAACAGAAGTATGAAAGTTAAAATTTACCTTAAAATGATTCTTCTCGCCTTACAGTATCTAACATAACACGGAAGCCGCCTGTGATTACTGAGATGCGTATTGTACGAGTTGCGACGAAAAACACAGACGATATTTTGATCATTTGTAAAGCAACAGGCACCCCACCTCTTTACATCACATGGTACAAAGATAAGAAAGTGATTCATAGGCATGCCAACGTTATGGAGCCTAGTAGTGAGCTTAAACTGTCGTCTACGAACTACACGGAAGCGAATTATGAGTGTCGAGTGCAGAATAAACAGGGAATATACTCGAAGGAGCTGACCTTATTAACACAAGATGTTCAAGCAATGAAAACAAGACATCATGAGAGAGACAGAAGCAACAAAAAGAGTAAGTACCGTAATTCCAAACTATAAAGAGAAGTCTTCAAGTCACTTCAAGATATTATCAAAAGCACCCATATGTTTCTGTGTGTCTGCCAAATGTAAATGTTTTGCTGTTTATCTTTGTCTGTCTGTCTGTTTGTCTGTCTGCTTTCCCCGTCTGTCTGTCTGTCTGTCTCTCACTCTGCATGTCTCTCTGTCTGCTTGACTGTCTTTCTATATTTTCTGTCATTATGTTTTCTATTTGTCTGTTTATGACGGTCTCTCTCTAACTCAATGTTTCCTTAATTTTCTATTATATTAGTTTCTGATTCTGTCAGTGTATGCTTTTCCGGGACTATCTCTTTATCCATTTTTGCCTGTGTGTTGTCTTGTTACCATATATAAAAACAAGAGTTACCAAGGTGGTTTCAAATTTATTCCTTTCCTATTATTACAGAAGGGAACAAAGAGTACAGCCCTATCTTGTCTGGAGTTGCCGGTGTACTTGGAATTTTCGTGATGTTGTTGGTTGCTGTTGTAATAATACTTTGCCGGCGGATTGAAACTTCCGTGAGGGAAAATGAATCTACTGAAATGGTCCTAAGAGCGGATAAAGTCCAACCAAAAACTCGGGGTAAGACATCACACTAGCCGATTTACCGAGCAATTGTCTCAATCGATAAACTATCGAGTGTCCGTCTATCTGCATATAACTATTAAATCATATAACTATATATACTAACTACCAAGTTGGGCTGCTTGTGATTATTGTGTACCCATATTTATATTGTACTATTTTCACAGAGTTGAACGATATCGATCAAGACAGTCCACGTCCAGTACGCAACTTTCAACCTGCACCAATGCCTTCTTACGCATGCGCAGAACCAAGAAATTGCGACCTTGGTCAACCACAGAACACGAGTATCGGAGACACTGACAGCGGTTCGCAAGAGGATCGGATATCTGAAGTTTATGAAAATGATCAGGATATGTACGAGCCGATAGATATAAACGACACTGTTGTCGAGGATGAAATTGACCCCCCTGGAAATAAAGGTAATCCTTCTTATGGAACCGCACAGCAGGGGGGTTTGTCTGGGTATGATAATATGACGTCATAAAAGTGCTGATTTGGCTAACATTTTTTTTTTATTTCAGCTTTAGAAACTATACCATAAAAAGTGCTCAGTGGTCTCTAGTAACTCCGTCACCTAATGTTGCATTATTCAATCCCAATAGTGCTCATTGTGATTTTGTGATTTAATCTAAGCGAACCAGAACACGTTTCAAAGTTACGTAATAGTTTAGCCATTGAAATAGCTGAACGGTTATCATTGTGCACCCATATTTATATTGTGCTTTTTTTTCACAGAGTTGGACGATATCGAGCAACGCAGTCTACCTCCAGTACGTAACCATCAACCCGCACTAATACCACCCCACGCGTACGTAATATCAAGAGATCACAACCTTGCTCAACCACAGTACATGAGTCTCCGAGACTCTCACAAGGGTTCACGAGAGCGTCGGAATTCAGAAGAATATGATTATGCTGAGGATAAGTTGGAGACATTAGGTTATACAAATGACGCTGTTGTCCAGGATGAAAGCCGTCCCCCTGGCAATACAGTTAATCCTTCTAATGAAACCGCACAGCAGGGGGGTTTGGCTGGGTATGTTGATGTGAGGTTATAAAAGTGCTGATTTGGTTAACATAGTTCATTTCAGCGTTGGCTGGTAACGATTCTGATAGAAATTGCTCCCAAAAGGTGCTGTGGTTACTAGAGTTGTTCCACGGAATACTGCATTATTCAATTCCAAAAGTGATCATACAACCATCGCATCGAATTTGGTCAAGGTGAACCGGAGTTAGATCCATTTGAAATTGGGCAATTTTAGTGAAAATGTTGCTGTTAAATAATTCTAGCATTTTTAAATTAAGCAACAAGTTAATTATCTTTCATGGCTTAGTCATTTAGTTCAATTAGCCTTTGCTATTTTTTATAATCAACCGCAAACAATATCCTATCAATATACCTAGTACTGAGTCCTGTAATTTCAAGAGCACAATAAAAATTGTTTATGTTGTTGTTGTTGTTGTTACTGTTACTGTTATGCATCTAAAGTTAGTTCAAGCGAAGAACTGTTCACGTGGAGAAAATAATGGCCAAAAACTATCGAGAAAAATAAGAACTTCCTTTACAGCAGCTAAGGAGTAAATAAAATTGAATGGTATTTGAAATATAGAGTTTGACTAGACCTCGCTTACAAATTTCCCCATTTCATCATTGATCTCGAAATCTGGCGTTTCAGGGTTGCCGTAACATTTTGAAGATAGCTACGATCGGGAAATCCGGAGCAAGAAATAGTTTAACTACTGAGGTTGTTTGCATTAGTTCTAATTAGTTCTAATACCCTCACGAGTGACGGAAGTGATAAATGGTGGGAAAGTCTTCGGTAATTTTCGGAATATTATCGGAAATGGTCTGCTGCCGCATTAGGGTTACAACGTGGCTGGAGCTTTTAATCTACTAGATAGTGCTACAGACGGAAAATGGTTATTTTTCACAAGTGTTTAAGGATTTGGGAAATCTTAAAAACTCTTCGTAAAATCTCAAAAAAATCCGACACAAACACTTGGAATACATTATTAATAAAATGTTTTTCACTGATATTATGCAAACCAATGTTGATGAATTTAAGGCAGCGGCACAGGCACAGGCACAGGCATAGACACATGCACTGCAGGCACAAGCACAGGCACAGGCGCAGACACATGCAGTTGTTAAAAAGTGTACTACTGCTATATAAATCAGTGTATAAATATTTCATTAGTATGACTTTACATTTAAGTGTATAGTCGTACGTCAAGGAGGAGAAAGCTTTGTTCCGCATTGCATAATGCATTGTATATTGACTTACGAATTCGAAATTTTTCGCAGAAACAAGAGAATTAAATGCGTGTAGTGCATTTTTTCATATTGTGAGTTGTTGTTCGCTCGCGATGGACCCAATTATGAGGAAATCATGTTGGTGGTTGCTAATCGCTCTGCAGATTGCACATTCCGACGCAGGTAAGCAGGGTTTGTAAAACTATTAAAATAAACTCTTGCTGTTAATGCTATAGGTGCCAGGCATACGAGTCGAAGTTAGCCCAGTTAGTGACATCTCTATCTACCAACAACGTCACTACTACTGCAGAGGGGTGAAGCTTGTGCAACCTTCGTTCGCTACACGGTCGGTTACTAGAGACGTTAAGCCGTTGGTCTAATCTCTCGACTTCTACTGGGTGTCTTAAAAGAACCCACACACTTGTGAATCAAAGTATCTAATAGCGGTGTTAGTTATTTGTCACCTCATCTCTACTGAGTACAAGTTACGGCATGCTGAGGTCATGTATGGAACGTACAGCTTTCCGTTCGATCTCGCAATAATCCTAGCTAGCTAGAGTTGTTTAATGCATTTGACTGACATTCCACATAAAAACTGTAAAGTAATATAAATGTATTACCGTTATCATTATTTGATAACATGTCATATTATATCATATCATATCACAATATATAACATTGAACGATTACGTCGTCTATATCGTGTTAACTGAATATCCCGATTATGTGGCTGAGCAACAGACAGTTTTGAAAATGAGGTTTATAGTAAAGAATCTTAAAATATAGAGAACATGTACAGAAAAAAATATAAATTACATCAGATTAAACTGTACTCAAGAACTCAAAAGTGTATTGACAAGGCGGTTTTGTGGTATTGTTATAAATATGAACATAAATCGATTGATCTTCAAAGGTAAAGAGGACACTGTCACAGGTGATGAAATGAAAAAATCCTTACAATAATATATCTTACTGGAAGCCCAAATCGGCACTATTAAACAAGTTATGAAAATCGTGATTTCTAAACACAGCTTAAACCTGAAATTTCATCAAATACTTTCATCTGCGTCATCCTGCACATTCAAGTTCAATATCATTTCTTCCGGTTGAGTTCCTATACTTGAATGAAGTTGCTCGTTTTATGTAATTGCCACTGAAAAGCCCCTAAGGTGAGTGTATGAGATCTAGTGATATTTCATGAACATGAGATGATAGCAAATCTTAGTCTAAATTAATGTTGAATATACTAAAAATTTTAACGGAGTATTTGTTTTATCAAAAGAAGATTTTACATGGCCGCGCGGAGATACGCTTTTAATCTTCGAGTGTTGGTAATATCGCTCACTCATGAGGATCTTTTCAACACGAAAATATTAAATTCGCATCTCCAAGCGGTTAGATAATATTCTGTTCATTCTGTAACGAGTCAGAAATTTCTATAAACTAGACAAATAAATGGGGAACACGACAAAGCATGATACGGAACTAGCAGAACTACAATTCTGCCGGATTGAATTGATAAGCAAAAGGAACAGGTTATTTAAGCGGACCTTCAATACCCCACACCTCCAAATAAGGAGAAATACAATAAGTACAAAAACGGATTGATTGGTTAAGAATTGCCAAGCGTCTATACTTAATGAGAAAAAAACTAGTAAATGCCAAGAAAAACATGAAGAATACATGGAGGCTGCTAAACGAAATAATGAATAGAAAAAATCAAAGAAATAGGTTATCATCTACTTTTAAAATTGACAACCATGACTCCTGAAGAAATCACGAATCGCTTTTGTGAATATTTCACAAATATCGGACCTAATCTTGCAAAGATTATTCCGGCCTCATCCAACTCTTATTGTTGATATCTTGAAGTAAACATGAGTAAATTTTGTTGACTCAGTGTTTCTTGAAATCGGGCTAAATAACAAGAAATAATCGACTTCATAAATGGTCTTCGCCCAGGAACTGCCGAAGGTTACGATAATATTCCCGTGTCAATTGTCAAAGATTCTATTGGACTAATTTCTGAACCTCTGGTTTGTATCATTAATCTATCTATTCATCAGGAATAGTTCCAGATCGGATGATAATTGCTCGTGTAATTTCAATATTTAGATCCAGTGATAACGGAATTACTTACTCATTACAGACCAGTACCAGTATTACCTGTTTTTTTCTAAACTGTTGGAAAACGTTGTCTACAATCTTATTTTGAAGTATACATTACATACTATTTAGAAATCAGTACGGTTTTAGGAAAAACACATTCCACTTCTTTTGCTCTATTGCATCTTTGGAGAAAGTACCATCAGCAATTGACAGGAGAGAAAGTACAATATGTATCTTCTTTGACCTCTCAAAGGCGTTTGATACTGTCGATTTCTCTGAACTCCATCAGTCGAGTTAATGTTGTTGTTTTCTAGGTGTACTACTAGACCAGCAGATCACTTGGAAACTATAGCGAATAAGGCTTAAAAGCCGTAGGAATACTCTACAAGTCAAGAATTTTCAATTCTAAGTCTTTATTACGTACCTTGTATAACTTGCTGGTCTATCCTTATCTTTACTATTGTATAATTGTATAATTGCATAATTGCATGGGGTTCTACATACCCGTGTAACCTTAACCGGCTAGTCCTTTTTCAAAAACGAGTAATCAAGAATTATTAATAAGGACACTGTTCCAAGCAGAGAAATTTAATGTACTTAGATGAAAACAGTTTACTCCCCGATTTTTTTCAAAATCATTTTCCATTGGTTTACCATGTTCATATCCATAATACTAGGAATGCCAGATTCTGTTATTTCCCGTTATGTAGGACAAATATCGGACAGTTTTCCATCAAATATCAAGGGCTTAAATATTCTCAGCTTCAATATTCGCAGTTGTTTCTCCACCGTTTCAAATCAAAGCTACAAAATTACCTTACCACATTAAGTTAAGTTACAATTTCTTTCACCCATTTCCAAATTTTGCGTGTTAAAAAAGGATTATTTTTATTTCTCACGCTATTCCACTGCAGCACTACACTTTCTAATTTTTAAATCAGTCAGTCCAAAAAGGACATAAGTGAGTCCAAATATCGTGTTTTCAAAAGCCTTTTCCGTTTACTTTTCTTCAGTGTGTTGCACAGTACCGTTTAATGGGCTGCTACGCTGATAGGAAATGTACCATCTGATATTGAGTTTCTCATAAAAATTCCCGGGAATGAACTGATACTGTGAGGACGACAGGTTTTACCGACAGCTCATCGGTGGTTGAAAATATGGCCGACTTTGCAGTCTTGTGTAGGATAACTGATCCCACGAATGCTAGTCGTTTCAAATCGGTTTCCATCTTTCATCTATACAGTCGATAAAAAACAATTAACTGATGTAATTGTTCATCTGTTCTGCTGGAATATATTTGATTTCCTTTGTTTCGTCGGTTTGTGTTTGCAAGAATTGTTTGAAGAGGTTCAGGTCACAGATTAACGTCTTTGTCGCATTTTCGTTTTTTTCTTGGGTTTAAATGAAGTTCGCAACATCGCTGTCGTTGACATGGCGAAATCTCTCTTATCCTTCAATGACAGTTGTGTTTGATCCATAACTATAAATGATTCAGCAAGAATAGCTAAAAAATATAACCTGCAGAGTTTGATGTTTTTGTTGCGAGAACAGTGACTAACAAACAACACACAAGTGACCCAAAATGAGATGTATATACAGAGCATGCGTACAATACTATGGCAGGAAATTGCAATTTTTCACGTTATTATTATTACGTTTATTTCGCTCGTAAATCCTGGTAGTTTAATTATGCCTGGGTGAAGAATAAATGGAGCACCTTACATGGCAGTGCAAGAAGATGACTCTTAGTGGTAATACACGGGTGAACGGAACGATCGAGTATGTTGCAAAATTCCACACGAAAAAATAAAAGTCGTATCTTCAAACAAACAGCCATGTAGGATTAATTTTATCATATGAAAATCCATAACAATAAACGAACTTCTGAACAAGTAAAGAAATAATTCAGCTGACTTTGTTCAAAACAGCAGAAAATAAACAACGATATTTTATATGTAAAAAGACATGACTTTTCTTAACATTATTAATATTCGGTATACGATAGATACTATTAAAATAAAGCATCAACAAAACGTTATGCTGACAAAGATATTCGCTCGATGGTACTTTGGAACAAGAGCCTGTCATTAATAAAGCGATTGTGTACTGTTATTTGTGCGAATAGAAAGGCAGCCGTCCAATATACTCAGGTCCACATCACATGCTCTACGCAAATGTTTTATCAGTTTTATAAATATCTTCCATTGTCACATCTCAAGTGGTGAATGCATGCATGCGGTAACTCAAGATGTTGAAATGTTGTGTGAATATAACCTCTTATGATAAATAAAGAATTAGACCGCAAAATTTACATAAAAACGAATAACAGTCAATGAATCTTGACCCAATAGTTCGTGGTAATAGTCTAGTCTCTTAACCTTATTCTGTCTCAGGAAAGGGGGGAGGGGAGAGACAGAAAGTGGCCGAGCCTGTTTCAACTTTACACAATTTTCACACTATTCCAGTTATCTTCTCTAGATTTAGGAGTTGTCCTGATTGAAAAGAATCCGACAAACAGTTTTCTCTGATACCTGACTTGGTGTTGCCATTGCAACCAAGTTTTTACAACCATGTATAACATACTTTGCAGTCTTACGATTGTATAAATGTGTTTCATTATAATTTTTTCAATGGCAAAACACTTGAGGACAGAAGTAGAAATATAGGGACAAGACACCTCAGGACAGGAGCAGAAATATAGTGATAAGGACACCTAAAGAGGATGTCAGTCAGAACACCTGTAGACAGGAGTGGAGATTTATGGCAAGACATATGAAGACAGCAGTAAAAATGCAGGGGACAAAACTTATAGACATGCAGGAATAGGAATGTAGGGACAAGAAATGTAGATTCAAGGATAAGTGCGCGGTATCATTGATAATAGATTCAGGTATCAGACAAGGAGCTGAGAACAGGAACGGGACTAGCTAGGAACAAGGAAAAGGTTTTGAGAATTAGGTTTTGATCGAATAACTCAAGTCGAATAGTTTAGTTTCATGTTCGGAATTGCTGCTGATTACAATCACTACAGACTCGTTTGTGCAGTGTTAGCCTCGACTGGGTGTTAAAAATTCACAAATACCAGCGAGAAGGAGTAGAAGTTGCTCCTCCAACAATACATGGAACTGTAATTAGCTCGAATTTCCGCTGGCATTTATGATTTGTACAAATGAGTCTGAAGTTGTTGAAATCATTGGAAATTGTACTGAAATACGGAAATACGCTATTTGCTCTAAGTTAAAACTTAGAAATAGTTCTAACATCGCCAGTTAAACAAAATATTAATGTCACTTCCATGCACGTCATCAGCCATTCCTGGAGAATGCAAATCCTACAAGTTGCTGAACGAGGCCGACCGTGGAGTAACAAATTCCATCTTGGTCAACAAATGCGACAATAATATTACCACAGAATGGTATCGCATTGGCAAACCGGCCGGAAACGTCATCCCTACCTATTGTCCAGCTGCACGTCAATGTGGTACTAATAATCCAGGTTGGGTTCAGGGCCGCCTTCCAACAAAAGACTACCAGATAATCAACAGAACAGTATGTTTCCGGTCGTCTGCCAGTTGCTGCTCCAATCATCAAGAGATCCAAATTCGCAATTGTCGGGGATTTTACGTGTACTATCTCAGCAAAACTCCCTCATGCAACCTGAGATACTGTGGCAACTCTGGTGAGATAGAGTTAACAAAACGGTATAGTTATATGCAGAAGAGTTGTAAGAGAGAGCCATAGTAGTATAGTTATATATACATGGTGAAATACGTAGGCGCGACCAGTTGGTTTTTCACTGTCGAAAACTGAAAAAAATGATATCTTTACATCGCGCAAAGAGCAGGAAGAATGGGTCAAGGAATGGAACAGAATTCGCCTCATTCTCCTTCTTGCCTGTCCGCGTGTCTTTGTCACCGTACATATTCTTATACATGAAAATGTATTTGTGACACATTGTTATTCATGATCAATTGTACTTGTTGCTCTTGTAAGGTGTATAGAGAGCTCACAGACCTTCCAACCCTTGAATCGCGAGCACTTTATTCGTCCCGTGTATATCCAACATTAGGCATTCCCGATGAATGTAAGGTGTATAGAGAGCTCACAGACCTTCCAACCCTTTAATCGCGAGTACTTTATTCGTCCCGTGGATATCCAACATTAGGCATTCCCGATGAATGTAAGGTGTATAGAGAGCTCACAGACCTTCCAACCCTTGAATCGCGAGTACTTTATTTGTCCCGTGTATATCAAACATTAGGCATTCCCGATGAATGTAAGGTGTATAGAGAGCTCACAGATCTTCCAACCCTTTAATCGCGAGTACTTTATTTGTCCCGTGTATATCCAACATTAGGCATTCCCGATGAATGTAAGGTCTATAGAGAGCTCACAGACGCTGACCGTACAGCACTGCATCCCAACTCACCAAGTAAATGCGATAACAAACTTGTGTCGGGATGGTATCGTTTTACTGGACAAGCTGGGAACGAGATGCTTAATTACTGTCCCTTGATGGGTCGATGCGGGACGTCATATCCAGGGTGGGTGCCTGGATCTTGGCAACCAAGCAAGACTTATCATAAAGCTACCATCAAAGTGTGCTTTCACTATCGGAATCACTGTTGTGGAAAAAGCCAAGACATCAAAATACGATACTGTGGGGACTTTTACGTGTACTATTTGAAACCACCTCCGCTGTGCAGCCTACGCTACTGTGGAAATGGAGGTGAGTTCGCAGTGCTGTTCATTTGTTTTAATGATTAGTTAGCTACTGCTTCTGTCTTGAAATGCTCTGACAGCAAAAGCCTTTGTCATTGATGAAATTTATTTGGTGACTATTAAGTGAATAGTAGCAGGACTTGTCCAAAACTAGTTTTTCGTTTCGTTCGCTCTAATTTTTAGTCTGTGTGATCGTTTGAAATTCATATCTAATATATCCTTTTTAAAAGAACTTTCAAACTACGTATACATTAATAAATAGCAAATTAACAAAGATTATAGCGCTCTTTCCAGATTTGATCAAAAGCACTTTACAAATATTTCAATCATATAAGATTAAGTACAATATTGGATGGAGATAAAGTAAAAATAAATTTAAAGTGATTCATTAGAAAGAAGGGTCTTGGTTGATTTATTAAAGCTCTTTAAAGAAGCAACATTTCTAATGTCAGCAGGCAGTTTGTTCCAAAGCGCAAGGGCAGCAGCAGCAAAGGAGCAAGCACCAAGTGCCTAGGCAGCATTTTCTATGTCGGAGGTAGCAGCAGAGTACTGTTGTTTGAGGGGAGACTGTAGGTAGATTTGGGTTTGACAGTTATAAGTTCACTGATGTAGGGAGGAGAAAGTCCGTTGAAAACTACAACAACAGAGTTCCTATGAACACTACAACAACAGCACTGTCAATCACTCATTTGAGATCATACTCATGTTATTCTCTGCCACCAATACTGTCTAAATCAAGTTTCTGTGTTGGACTGGTACTGTTGTTTCAACAACATGCAAATCTTGATCCCAATAATAAACACAAACTGGTCAAGATCAGTGGACAACAATATTTTGGTAACCAAGGAGACGATACAAATGATATATAACGGTTCTCGGACCTTTTTCAGAGCTCTATTTGTTGCTGTTGTTGTCTTAGCTTTACAGTGAGGTACCAAGAGGAATTAGGATGTTTTACCGTACGACCTATACAGGTCGGCGAAATGACTCAGTTCGTATGAAGAAGTAGTTCTGTATGTTCTTCGATTTCAGTGTCGATATCCCATGACCTTATCCTTCAGCTTCTGTTGGCTTAACTGGTGGTTTTCCGAACTACAGTTCCAAACATCCACTAAAAGGACGGGCCAGGGTATATCCCAACTTGTTATCAGACTACTATACAGCAGAATACAAGTGCGCTAAAGAACTGACTATGCTAAGTTTTACAGGCTGTCATGGCTGTCGTTTCACTGTGCCATTTCATCAGCTTGAAAAAGCTGAGCACATATTAGCGTATCTAAGGGATGTAACCACAAACGAGGAATTTATATTCAGATCATAAGGCAAAGAAACACTTTCTCAGTTCAATTCATACTCAGAAAATTAGATATGTATTACATATCACAAAGAAAGCCACAGACAGGGTATTATGTGACACTTTTGAGAAATCTCCAGAGCTTCCGAATTTTGCAACGGTTTGGTGGTTTTTCTCTTACCTTTCCGATTTTTTATGATTGATTTAAAAACAGAACTACATAGTAGGGACGCTTCATCTATTATCTATCATAGACGTATTCAAAAATTCTCCTTCTCCAGACTTTCCGGGAAAGCACATATATTGGAAGCGACAACAAATACGAATTTCCAGGAATTCCGGCTTTTGTTGATCTAAGGGGCCCTTTGATTGGTTATTATGTTTATATTATTATTATTTCTTATTCCAAATATGGATAATTTAATCTAATCGAATAATAACTGCGGATGTACAGGTGCAGAAATAATACATTGAGTGACGTGTGATGCAGGTGCAAATAAAACATAAATAAAACATAAATAAATTAAAATGATAAGTTATGAGATATCATCGAATCAGTATAGAAATATATTTCTTAGAAATTGAAATGACGTTGGAATACAACCAGATTTTGAATGAAACACGAACTTTCCATGGCTAAGATGAGAAAAGAATTTCTTTTTCTTGTATTTGGCATTTTATTATCTCTTTGCCATAGCTTTATCTTCCCGACTTGGTTGTATCCATGCAGATTGAGGGAATGTTGCCCCGACGAATGGATGAACGAAGCGAACATTACAGGCCTTCGAGATGCCATGAGACACAGAGTGTTTGGACAGCATCTGGTCGCTAAAACAGTCTACTGTACAGTTAAAGGCCACTTGCAGAACAAAGCGCCGCAGAAAGCCCTCGCACTCTCATTTAACGGCTGGTCTGGAAATGGTAAAAACTTCGTCAGCAAAATCATCGCCGAGCACATGTTTGCCAAAGGAATGGACAGTGCGTTTGTACATCAGATAATTGCAACAAACAATTTTCCTCATAAATCTAAAATCGAATCTTATAAGGACATGCAGTCTAAAGAGTTGGATTATTGGAAATGTATCAAAGTGTGAGAGATCGCTGTTCATATTTGATGAAATGGACAAAATGCCTGAAGGCCTTGTTGACGTCCTGAAGCCGTTCTTGGACTATCATCCAGAAATCGAAGGAGTCGATTATCGCAAGTGCATTTTCTTGTTTCTAAGCAACACGGGAGGTAATCTTATAAATGACGAAGTTCTCAAGAACTGGAAACTTGGAAAAAAGAGAGAAGACATTACTATAAAACAAATGGATACAATTATCAATCTTGGTGCTTTCAATTTGAAAGGTGGATTTTGGCATTCAACTTTGATAGAAGCGAACTTGATCGACTACTTTGTCCCCTTTATGCCACTGGAAAGATCTCATATCAAACAATGTGTCCAGGCAGATATGGAACAGAAAGGCCACACAGTGAACGAGTCAACACTAAACAAGGTGGCTGACGAACTGTGGTACTTCCCCACTGATACAAAAGTTTTTTCAAAATCTGGTTGCAAGAAAGTCTCCAGCAAAGTAGACTTCATTATGGGATGAAGTCTACTTTCAGGAGAGGTCCCCGACTAAGCCCAAGTTTCTCTCGATTACTGATTACTGGTTACTGGTTACTGACCCTATGATAAATAACATAGACCTAAAAATATGAAAGTTAACCCAATCAGTACCCTGTGCTTAGTCGAGATATAATTATTAGTGTTAACATTAGAGTTTAGGGATAGGGTGAGGATCGGATTAGGATGTGTTGTTGTTGTTGTTGTTGTTGTTGTTGTTGTTGTTTAATTGTTGTTGTTGTTGTTGTTGTTGTTGTTGTTGTTGGTGGTGGTGGTGGTGGTGGTGGTGGTGGTGGTGGTGGTGGTGGTGGTGGTGGTTAGGATTAGGTTTTGGGTTAGGATTAGGGTTCGGTTTAGGGTTAGATGTAGAATCAGGATTGCTATGATAAGCACAGGGTACGTAGTGATTGGGTTAAGTTTCATACCTTTGCGTCATAGATCAAGTATCGTGCACAAATTACACGCTGTGGATGAAGTAGTTAAGGCGGCTCACCATAGTTTTTTTTGGTCATACCTGATGGGTATGCATGTTCAGGAAAGAAATGTTTTGTGAAGGCAAGTTTTGATTCAGGTAAGCACTATGCATATTATATACATCATGTATGTTGCACATTAAAGTGAAAGTGAAGTGAAGTGAAGTAAATCCTAAAAAGTCGGCGTTGAGGGGTTAATAGAGAACTTACGAGCTAGGCTACGACAGCAACAGCTACGACGATGTGCGGCTGCCGAAATTCTACTTTCTTGTTTTCTCTCTTCAATTATGTATCATCCATTTGTTTTTATTGTTCCTTTTGACTTTTGCGAAGGAGAGCGAATTATATCTAATAACGGGACACAAAACTCAAAACCCGGCCGGGCTTTTCATTGTTGTTCGATCTTCTGAAGACGACGGTGAAAAAGTGGCGCATTAATTTCCCCGCACAGTTAGGGACGGACCAGTTGATCTTGTGGGGGGAGTGGAAGAATTTGTAAAAAAAATATTTGCACGACCGAACCAGCCGAAAAAAGAAATTGCACGCCACAAAGCTATAAAGAAAATCAGGTATGGGAAAGTGGAAAAATTTGTAAAAAAATATCTGCACGGCCGACCAGCCCGAACAATACATTTTCACAGAGATCAACTGGTCCGTCCCTTAGTGAATCCTGTAAGTTAACCTTTTGTTATCTGCCATCATCGCCAACTCTGCCCTCCTTGTTGCGTCAGGTCCCTAATGGTAGCGACGTTTTGAAGAGAAAAGTTCTGAATTCGTAGCCTGTGAGTTGAGACAAGTTAAATACTGTTACTTTGTTTTCTTGAATTTTATTGTAACATATCTGACAGTTGAAGACTGTTTTTAAGCCAAATGCTGATATTAACATGAAATTGTGATTGGTTACTTGATTGCAATGTGATATATCACTGAACTACCGAACAGAAACATCGTTTTAAAATGTGGTTGTCAAGGGGATCGCAATTGGTAGCTTTATATATTGACCGTTCATTTTTTATGGGGTAGGGGGGGGGAGGGGGGCTGGTGCAACTTAGGGGGCACCGAAAAAAATCATGGTCTAAAGGGGGATGGGGTCATCGAAAAAAAGATGATGGAAAAGGGGGAGACATGCCAAACAATTACAGGTAATGTTACAGCAGTATAAAATGTAATTGCTGAAGCGATCACTATGAAAATGAGAACGTGCTGAAAGTTCAGGAAATGCTATTTTAGATACCCTAATTTAAAAATTTTTCGGGGGGAGCATGCCCCCGGAGCCCCCCTAGGTGCTTACACCTTTGGCACTCGTTTTTCATTAACCCTCACTTGAAATGGTGCATCCCCCTTTCAAAATCTTTATCTCAGCCGATTTGCGCAGTATTGATCTTATTTGTGGGGATAGGCCTTTACAGTGAGTCATGAAACCTGAGTAAACCCAGCAGGACAAAATAAAACCATAAAACACGATTTGACGGCGCATGGGTTAAACTAATATAATGTGTAGCCTGGACCTGAATTAAACTTGATGTTTGTAATCCTTTTTAATCCTCCCTAATTTTAACCATTCATGTCCCAAAAGGAATCCTCATCATATCTTTTGTGTTTTCATATCGAGTATAATTCAGTTATTTTTAGATTTCCTGTGATTTGTGGAGGAGTTTGTACATCACCAAATTAAAACTTCTTCATTGAAAATAGCTAGCCAAACTCTGGTCGCTTTTGCCAGACACTGTATACTGATCACGACATGAACAATGGTAGCAATGAATCTAATGAAATGTAATTGTTGATAATTATTGATGTCATCAGAGATGAGGAGGAATCAAGACAGTCCACGACAGCTAAATCAGGCTGAAATATTACCAGATGATCTAAAATTGATAAATTCTCATTTTCTGAACCGAGTAGTTTCTTTTTTTTTTCTTTTATTGGGTAATATCAGTATAGGCATAGCCTAATCCAGATACTGCGTGGTCAGCAGTGAAGAAATTAACTATCTAAATTATTTTACATACTGGGTGGCGAGGTCCCTAAAGTTACCAAGAGT
>JANVCJ010103164.1:0-17450 GCA_026413505.1 Epizoanthus ramosus
GAGAGAGAGAGAGAGAGAGAGAGAGAGAGAGAGAGAGAGAGAGAGAGAGAGAGAGAGAGAGCGAGAGAGAGAGAGAGCGAGAGAGCGCGGAGAGAGCTGTTTTCAGACGAGAGTTCTTCCAGACAGCTACTACATTTTGCGTTTGTTAACTGAAAACAGTAAGTCAAAATTTAAACTGGATATGCCTCATAAATGATCTTTCATCTTTACATATTTACAAGAACATGTGGTGCGATCAGACCTATGTCTGCCTCCATAACAAGAGTTCCAGAATTTTGCACTTCTCTCGTGAATTATGGTCATAAAGTCTTATAATGGCCTCGTGCTAAAAACAAAGCAAGGGCGGCCTATGAATTGATTTTGGCCTGTTCATTTATTTTATCATAAATTTAGTCGTACGCACGGCTTTTGCAATATGTCAAAACTTGATTTATTATAAATTGAAAACATATTACACAGGCAACTTTCCGATGGCAATCAGATAGGCTGACAATATTTGACTTATGGTTCATTCAACATTTCAGGTTATATTATCTCAAGATATATCGAACTGATTTGTCATTCAGCATGTTAGAATAATATGGAACTGTTGAACACTTTGACTCTGAATTTTAGTTTGTTTTATTAGTAATGATGAAAGGACTATTATTCAAGGAATTTGTTATCCCTTGCTGACATGTATGGCTTTTGGCGTCGATATCACCAAACGCTTTAATGCAACGGAAAATTTTGCAACGGGAATACATTTGATCAGCTTTGGGTTTCTTGGATAATGGGTTAACAAGCACCAATCTTCTTGATTATATTTCTTCGCCAAATGTTTTCTCCACACAAACTTTGTACACAATTTTCCATGGGAAATCCTAATTTATTTTGTCATTTCTTGTTTAGAAATATATGAATTATTTAGTGTATTGAATATGACAATAGATATCACCTTTTTTAAGAAAAGCGGCGAAAGACTTGCTTGACAGGAACACAATCTTTCTTCTCTTCCTTGAAAACTCGGGGACAGTTTTGTATTTTTATCACAGTAGTGACACAAAACACAAAAGTAGCATTTTTTTTGCACTCTATTCTTTTTTGGTTTCAAATTGTTGATCGCTTCTTATGTTTTTAAAACCAATAAATCATTCTGAATTATCCCACAGTGAAAGTCGTGCAGATTTATCTTCATGAAATGCCACCTGCGTGTTTCTCGTATCTCGTTATCATTAACACTTCGGAAATATTAACAAACTCGATACATTTCATATCCTGGCGGCAATGAGTTGAAAATGGAGACAACTAATCAGAAATCTGGTAAGATCAGCAAATACATCCTGTGTTCTCAGTCTGCAACTAAATAGTTTTTAATTTTTTAAAAATATGTCGGTCCAGAAGGAAAACACAATCGAGGTAGATATCGAAAGTATCAAATCAAAAGTGAGAAAAAACGAACAAAACAGATCCTACGAAAAAAATCAGCCGGCTTTTTGTGCTTATTATTTATTATTGATTTCGACGCGAAAGTATAGATTTTGACTGGGAAGGCGTAACAGTTGCGTTAAATTTTAATAATTGAAAAAGTGTTGACTTTTTGAAGCAAATTTCAATTTTCATATTTACAAGACCAAGAACTATTATGTTTACAGCAAAAACATGCACTGTTGTTAAATTTCGAAACTTGAATTATTAAAGTATTGTCGCTTCAAAATAATTAAATGTATAACCCTGATCAAACGTTCTTCTCTTCGTATCCTATTCTTCGAAAATAAAAAGCATTTTCTGTTAAAGTTTGGTGTTCACGCGCCGCAATAACATATATTATTTAAAATTGTTAATCGGGATCACTTGCTATTATTGATAAAGTAAAAGCAACAATTTTTGAACGAGACTTTGTAAAAGCAAATACGCCGATGTTTATATGTTTTTGGCAGATATGTTATGGAAATATTGAGAATGGATTTTCCTCTAAGCTGTCGAATGAGAGAAAATAAAAATGATCGAATTTATAGCAACAGAAACTATAACTATAAGTTATCGTTAATAAGTTCTAACTGCATTAGCACGACTAATGTATTCTGGTCGCAAATCTCGTTATCACTTAATGAATGAATAATGTACAAAGAGAGAAAGACTTTCCCCGCGATTAGTGATATGTCGAACTCTGAGAAACTGCAAGGAAAACTTGAATGCAGTGTTTCAAGCCTGATAGATTTGTTGAAAATGAAAATTTTCACTAGAAACTTAGTCCGATCAACAACAAATCTTTCTATTCCTACATCGTGCATAGTACCCAAGAAATACATTCTGTACTCGCGTTACAATCGGATCAAAGAAACAAAGAAAAAATTAAATTCACTAAACTCCAGGAACGGTAATTAAGTCATTAAGACTCCGATCACTTGTTTGGTAAACAGACTTCATAGGCAATCCTATTTGAGATATAGTTTACAGCGGTCTGAAAGGATAGATTTTATCGAAAGAACTTCAAAGTGTCCGTCTCGCCATTTTTTTGAAAAGTTTTTACATTGAAAGGACTTCCTAAACATGAAAGAAGAACGCGAAGAGTTCTAATATGCAAATAGATATGATATTTCAAATCATCGTAAATAGAAACATCATTTGAAGTGAAAGAAAGGATTTCTATGGAGAATTTATTTTGTTTAACATCAACAACTCACTGCAGACATCGAAATTCGAGCCGCGAACTAAATGACGCTGCACGTGGTTTATATTCCATCGCGTTTTAGCCTTTGTTAACGAGTTCTTCAAAGTTTGACTTGAAGATAGAGAACACATACAGTACGCATTTAACCTGTGTATTCAGCTGTCAAGAGCTGCGAATTTCATGTTGAAGCTGTAAAGAGAACTCCATTCATTTGTTTATTTATTTACTTCGTCGAGCTGTGTTTAACACTCAATAGAAGAATCGGCCACCAGTCAGCGAAGGGTTTTTAGAACACCCAAAACGCAAGTCCTCGAATTTCTGTTGCGTTCGGAGTGGCAGAGAAATTGTAGAAAGCGGTTAAATCTTTCCATACGAAATAAAGGAAAAGGGTTAGTCTTGGCCTTCGGTTCTTATTTCATGTCTATTATAGTCACCAGGTGTGTGTTTCCCACGAAACTGCGCTCTTTCAAAGCAGCTGTGTCGAACTAAACAAACAATTATTGGGGAAGAATGTATTAATTGAACATTATAATAGTTTGTATCATGGTTGCATTTGAAACTCATTAGCATATCATTTCGAATGGTAGAACCAAACAAAAAGTGATATACGTTCTAGACTCATCAAACGCAGTATCTTTCCACAGAAATATACTCAGAATCTGACAATGCCACGCAACAAGATACCTTAAACATGAAGCATTCATGGACGTCCACTGCTCTTGAAAGAGCGACTATGTCTTCGAGAAATGATATTTCTCATGTCATGTCAGACGTATATCTCTGTTTATATCTTATCATAAAGATACTTTTTGACAGGCTAATAATATATAAAGCGACTATAACGGGAAATGTACTGTTTTAAATCTCAAAACGCGTTAAAAATATGAGTACAACTTTTCGATACCAAAAGGAAGACAATTTTCGTGTCTACCATCGCACTAAAACGACGAAACTTATTTAAAACAGAAACAGCGTTATATTAAATAAAAAAGGTCGATTGATATTGAGGTAACACCTCACAATATGTTTTCATGAACTGAGTTCACTAAAATATAATTAACGTGTCTCGCGCTGCATATCCTCTCAAATAGCAAATTAATTTAAATTCTCAGTTTGTTTACAAGAACCATGCTGAGGTAGAAATTTGTTAACTTTGCAAAACCAAATTTTATAGTAATAAAATTTAGCAGCATCTTTGTATTATTTTAGTTGAAAGTTCGGACTGTCAAGATATAGTTAAGTTTCGTGGTCTCATTTAATGGCTGTTTTGATATTTTAGTCAGTAGGAAAATTTCAAATATCATTCTCACAGCAGCTTTCTACACAGTCTTTAATGAATGTTAATTTCAAACTATTTTTCTCGAACTGCGTCTCATTTTTTATTAACTATTGGTCACATCTAAGAGTTCCGTTACAATTCACATCTACGTGTTGGTTAGCACTAAATTTTAATTATTTTATAGAATGCACGGAATTGCATCCGGAAAGCAGAAATCCATCAAATCACTATGTGAAGGAGGCAATATTTTCGAGTTACTCCATTGCTTTTGGGTCACAAAAGAGAGATTAGAATGGCAATATTTTTGAAATTCTATGAAAAACATTTGCTGTAGGTAACTCTAATAGTGGACTTGGCTGACTAAAATAGGTTCTTAAAGTAGACTATCATTTTTCTATTGTTTTCAATAAAATTAATTTTATACAAGCAAAACTAAGTTTGGAATGCAAGAAAAAATAGGATGAAGAGAGGACGCATTTCTTTCTATATGATAGAGTTAGCAAAAGAACAAAACCAAGTTTAAAACATTATAAATGCTGTCACCTTTGCCCCTGCCATGAATGAAGTAATTGTATACACCGCATCATAATGTATTCTTCACATCATTGCATCTCAGCGAGAAGTCTCTGGGTAAGTCATACACAACACCTCGATTTCCTGTCCCTAACGATCAAGTCTAAGAATCATTTAGTTAAAATCACAAAGTTTTAAGAAACCTTCCTCCAAAGTTTGGTTCTAAATTCTGTATTTATTCAAAAGAACCAAATTAAAAGTTGAATTTAAATATTAAAGACGGAAGACAAAAGTAAGAGATAAACAAGGGTTCAAATTAAGCAAAAACTGGCGAAATGAAATACATATTTTATGAGTGTCGCGCCGCACCTAGTCCAAATATTTTGTTTCTGAAAAAATCAACATAGAAGAGAAATCTGAATCTCAAAGACGCATGAATCTATGATAAAAAAGCCCCGATGAAAACACCCGTTAAAACTTATGGTCTGGCAGCTACAAACAGGGAGCTAGAATAGGGAGATAGTAGGAAATTTACCCAGTACAGAGTAAATTAATCGCTATTATTAATATTGGCACTAGCTGTGACTTCCACAGCACGAAACAAATCCCGCTAGTTCGATTTTGTATCGAATAATTCCCCAAACCCAAGAGTTTTTGCTGAAAGTCATCAAATTCATTAAATATTCATTATTCTTGTAAATAAACAATGGGACTCTTTAAAACTTTAAGGGTAACAGATAGGGGGTATTAAGAACTAGACAAATGCATAGTTTTGGTATTAAAAACACCAGAGGCACCTGTTTTACTACGTTCTCGTCGAACAGAAGTTATAAAAGCAATCGAACCTTAACTTTAGTTGACATTTCGTTAAGTTTAGCTATAAATAGCGCATGCGCAGTTAATAAGAAGCCTCGAAAGGGGATTTGCATCGTTTTGGGGTGTTTGTCAATAATCTCCTCTACAAAATGTTTATCAAAGGTCTCAATGACCTACTTGTAATAAGAAAAAAATATTTTTTGACGAAATTCTGAGTTTTGATTTACAGAAAAGGGCGTTTCGACAATACATTCCACACATGCAGTACGCTTGTGAAGGTAGGAAATGTTTTTTTTGTTAAGTTTTGTTGTTTATTTGTTAAACGAGTTATTCTTTAAGGAAGGTGAAGCACGAGATGCAAGTTAATTTCCATTTGATCTGCTAGTGTAATGAAAATTCAACGTGTTATCACAATTAATGAGCTTCAGCATGCTAGCTATTTTTGTGGTTGGCAAGTTAGTTTAAAAGCTTTTTAAATGATACAGTCAATGTGTTGACATTATGCGAAAACAATACTTATACTTCTCCATCCTTAATTAATGTTTCCCACTTTATAAACACTTTTCGATAAAAAATAATTTAATCTTGGAAGAATTCGACCGTTCTTGTGAAAGCATGTTAGCACACTGTTTTCGTATTTTGGTCGTTTTTGTTATAGACTCCAGTAGCATTCCATGATACCAAGTTCTTATAACAGTTTGTCGATTGGCTCTGCCTTATTATACATTCATGATTTAGTTTTTAGCTCAGAAACATCTGCTTACTCTATTTAAATCTCTACAAACAAAAGAAATATAATTCACTACACGGCGTGGCTAGCCCTTTCAAAGAGACAGAGAAGTTGGGGAGTTGGTCGCTTGTTAATGCTTCTGATCGTCAGGGAGAACGTTACTGATGCTACTCTGAGCTCCAAGAGGAAGTAGGAATGGAGATTGACCAAAATTAAACCCCAATTCTGGCTGGCTTACGGGAATTGAAATTGCATGCCTACCATGAATGAGGAAACAGGTTGACAATTGAAACAAAGATGTAAAAGGTTAGATGATTGATATGAGATAAGATGTTCTAATTCACTCAGTTGCTGAACACACAACGTTGCAGACAAACATACCAATCTCATTCAGTCTCCACAGGGAGAAAATATACAAGTTGTTTAATAAAAAATCGCTATTGATGTCAGTACAGGTTGATGGCAATTGTGTAATTTATATGGGGAACGTGTGTTCACATAATACACGACCTATTTTCCATTAATTGCACTCCTCTCTGAAATAGTTCTCAGCAGCTGTGCCTTGTTTTACAAACAATGCTCCATTTGCAGCTGGGAGGAAAGCTAAACTTTTGGTCCTAGCAACGAACAGTTTCTGATATATACAAAAGAGGTCTCTGACATAAGTAATTAGTTCAGTTTTTATATGTTAATCCTGCGTATCCCACTCTATGACCAATATCAAACAGCATCCATCGTTCTTTGATTCACATGAAAGGGCTAACACGTTGGGTCCTTATGTTAAGTCGAAAACAACACCCCCATTTTATCAGCAGACCACGTACTGATAATCCCAGTGTGTTAAACAGTAAATCAACCTGCAATGTGCCAAAACATCACGGCATGATTGAGTTTGGAGCTGTGTTCCTTGTGAAGGTTTTCTGTACAACCCCGTGCCATCGACATTGCCCACGTGTGCAAACCCATCCCATCAGAGGATACCTCAATGTGTAGAAAACAGCGCTTATCTATGAAAGGGAGCTATTTTGTCTAGAACACCACAATCTGAGCTCGTATATGACCATGCACGTCTCCCCAACCTCACAGCAAATACAAATGCCCTTCCTATCATTCATAGATGTGCAAATATGACCCACGTGGAAAGATTTGTAACAATCGATAAGGGTCCATAGTTATGGCTTTCATTGGTCCTGCCCCACGTTTTCACTTAGGAGATTCAGATAAAAAGAAAGAGAACAGGCAAGTGGTGCCAAACTGTCTGTTTGGAGATGACATTGGTTGGATGGCTTACTATCGCAGATGGGCATACTATGCAGATTTTGAGATTTCCCGGCGTCAATCAATTATGGCGCCTGGTGGAGCATTTGATGTGGTAATCTTCAAATAAAAACCCAGACAACAGCACCACGCCTCGAGCCTTGTGAAATTATCGTTCTCAATAGGTGATCTATGGAGTTTGTTTGTTTGAAATATTTCAAGCTACACTCCACTTATATTAATTAATATTGCATTTGCCTGCAGTTTCACAGCCAGGTTACAGTAAACAGACCCACCACAATGACCCCCCTGTGCATTTTATATTAACCCATTGTGTACGTCAATGAGATGTATTGACCAACAAACGTATTAAGTCATTTACCCCATCCTCACCCCTTCCCACTCAATCTTAAATGAGTGTGACCAAAGATCGACCACTAGTACAAACAAAAATTCTATTTCGCGATTTCACACTTTATTAAAGGTGCTTTTTACAAAGAAACACCGGTTGTCAGCATTTTGCCGCACTGTCATATTTAGGACTCGTTTGTACAAAATTATTTACAATAGTCACTCTTAGTTCTGGCTCCAATCCCGTCTCGTTGTTATCATATAATTCTTGTTCCACAATAACAACGACAGGGCTCAAGAAGCCAAGTTAATTTAATGTACCCAGCTTAAATTCTGGTTTTATGCAGCAAAACGTTAAAAAGTGTCTTGTATGCGTTTCATGCTTGCTTATTTAAAAATAATCCTATCTCTCTTAAAATACAATTAATATTCCAGTTTATCCCCCAGGTTCGTATTTACAATAGACCACAAGATATTCTTAGAAAGACGTTGTACAGTAGCTAACATTTTTTACTCTAGGGTCCTCAGGGGTCCAGATTTTTGCTGTCATCGTTGACGAATTCGGCTTTTGCTTCTTCGAATCAGTCCATGAAAGTGAATGTCCCGTCAGTGGCGGGAGTCCATACTCGCTCTGTGTACCTGTTTTGAATAGAAAAATAACAAATGAGCAAAGGTAGCACGTTGTATTGATGAATAAACAAGACGGGTTGTTCTTCAAACAAAAAAGTTACAAGTTTCACTAGTAATGGGAAGTAAAATATAGGAAATTATCTTTTCATTCGTTCGCGAAAAATGGCGTCCTCTGAATATTTAACACCACCAAAAATGTAAAATTTCTCTCTAAATCAGCATTTTATCGACAGGAATAAAATAGAATTGTATGTGGGAACCAAACAGATGGGGAGGAATATTTGGGTTCTTGAATATGGTAAACATATTATCTTACCGAAGCCTCGGTGACAGATCATAACTTTCCTCGGCTGGTCGGTGCATGAGGGTTGTAAGGCTTGATTATGGCTCATGTCTGAGTGAATCATTTCCGTGAGAAAACCGATGTAGCCAATAGCAAGTCGCAGGGTGTCCACTTTTGATAGCCTTTTTTCGTAAGGAAGGGTGGGTATGTGATGTCTAAGTCCTTCAAATGCTTCGTTTATGCTTTGCATACGCTTTCGTTCTCTCATGTTTGCTGCATGCCTCGCAGCTAGCTGTTGTGTCGCAGATTTCTTTCTTCTCTTCCGACGCAATGCGTTTTTATCGTCTTCTCTGTCAGTACAATACGAATATTGAGAAGAAATCGTGCTGTCATCATCATCATGATCATCAAAGAGAGATCGTTTCAAGCTTTCCATGTTAATAATTGTTTGAGATTTTCCTTGACTAAATCAGGTAAAGGCGCCACGCACAAACTGGCACGCGTGTTTTAAAACCCCGCGTTTATAGCCACTTTGCTGAGCCCTTTCCGCCAATCAGATGGCGGAATTGTAGAGCAATTATTTGACATGCGTCTTATAGGCAGGTCATTGTTCTCTGATATCCCACTGACTTTAGCGAAGTGACGATCGTAGTCTTAATAAAACTGTATCAAAACTAACAATGGAATATAAATACTGAAACAAGCACAACCGACAGTCGTTCACAACACATCAAGATTAACTTTCAAGAAAACTAGAATCTTAGATCAAAAGGTCACGGCTGAGAATTGTAGCAATGTAAACTTCAAACTTCAAGATTTTTGCATGACATCTCATCGACACACTGTCAGAAGAAACAAACCGATTTTCAACTTCAAAATCAACTCCTATCGCGCATTAAGAAATAAATCGTTAACTGATGGCTCATTAAATGAACAGTAATTAGCAAATGTGGGCAAAGCATTATTATGCAAAAATGGCTAAAGAATCAACCAATATTTTTTCGACACACTTAAACAAAAATTCCTTGAATTTTGCAAAGTGTTCAATAAGTTCACGTTTTAGAAACAAAGAAATCGAAACTAAACCCACGACGAAGGGACAGAAAAAACAAATTATCTCCACGAGCTGTTGATGCCGGAAGCACAGATCAAACAGGAAGAAGCATGAAAAATACATATGAATGATATATATATTTTCAAGTCTTGAAACATGAAGAAAAGTTCTAGAGAATCTAGGTAGTTCAGATTTGTTTTATTGTTTATTGAATATTGTTTTGTTTTATCTTGCTTTCCTCAAGTCACATTGCATGCAAAAAGTAAAGTTTCGATTTTCTAACAAAGAAATTGTCAATAGTTAGAAAGTACTTGGTAGCTCAGTTGTTTTTGCAACAATACACACAGCTTGTGTAGAGCAAAATAATTTCTTTACGGTTCATAATGTGTTTGTTATTGGCGGGTAATCCACTAAACTGCTAGCAAACAAACACGTATTTCTTACGTCAAAAATAGGGAGGTTTATATAGGTCCGGGAAGCATTGTTTTGAAAAGGCCGGCGCTATGGACTACAAATTTGAGCAAGTCTTTGGCATAGGAACAGATGTCAACGAAAATGAACGATGGTATCTTGTTGAAGTCGCCGGGAAGAAAAGATCAACGTTTAATATGTAAACACGACACAAAAGATGGCAAATAGGCGAAGATTGGTTCATTGTCAATCATATAGTAACAAGTGTTGTGTAATAAGAGCTCACTAAATTAAAACTATCTTTTCAAGTGCAATTTATATCAAACTGATTTTAATTAATTCTCAATTGAAACTTGATAGACCCCCGCGCCGTATTCTTTATATAGGACACAAAACAAGGAGAAATATGTATAACTTCAGATGTGAAATGAAATCCACTGTTTGCATACTAAATCTGCGATGTTATGCATATTTATACAAAGTCTTGAAGACTATTCTTTTGTCATTCATGGCCCCTTTCAAGTTGCAATAGATGGAATATATTATAATAATTCATCAAAGCTGATAATTAAAAATCAATTTTATAAATGTTGGTATTGATACTCGCACTAACGATGTATAACAACCCATGTTCAAGAAATTGGTCTTGAAGTTCTGCAAAGTGGCAACTCTATAAACGCGACGACCACGCAAAAGTAACGAGAGGCTTCTATGAGTTGACAGATGGCCAGCGTATAAATTTACAAGCAAGAATCTTACAATCAACCACAACAAACTCTACATACAAAATTGTAAAGTATATAATGAGAATCTCAGATGAATATTGTTAAATCAATTCCTTGACCTTACTCACAAGAATTGCAACGAGCAGCCTCAGATTTAAAAGAAAACAGCAACAAGAAGGGTTTGACAAATGACACAACTTCACTCCTTTGACTCGACGAATTATTCTAAACATCACGTCGAATGAAACAATGACACAAACTCACAATTGGTGTTGCAGCGAAGCAGATTTGACATTTAAAAGTAACATGTTCTGCGCCTTCATTTTGAATCTAACTATTTTTCATCATTTTTGAAGAAAACAACATTCTATCGTTCTTTTAAGCGTTTCGAGCTCTTAACAATTTTTAATATTTTTGATAGCTTGATTTTCGTGTTAAACTTTTAATTGTATATACCAACGAAATCTTTTGTAATCCAAACAAAACCTTATACAACTGTTTTTAAATAATGTAGAGAGCAAAAACACATTTGTGCTTTTGCTCCATTTCAGTTATCAACTAAATTTTGTACGAAACCTTGCCGGAAAAACGATATACCTCAGCAAAAGCGAATCAAACGTCGTAAACGCCTGTAGCCGTGTGGTCAGCTTAGTTTCAGGGAGCTCGGTGTCCGGGTGCGTTGAAGTGCGTTCCAGTGGTATAAGAAAATAAAGTTATATATTAATGACAAATGGCAGTAAACAGCACTAGTTTTTCAGTATAAAATAAAATAAAATTAAATAAAATTAAAATTAAGTTTTATCATGTTTCCTGCGATTGCTTAATGTGATTTGAGGGCCACGATTTCATGCACTCTCGGGGGAGCATTTCTTGAGCACACCTTGATGTGTGAATCGAAGTATGTTATGGTAAGGGCTGATTCTAAGGCAGGTGGCAGTTTCAAACCCGGAAAATGGTGTAGGATACGTTAGATTACCAGCGACAGACAGACAAGCAAACAAACAAACAAACAAATACACAAACAATAATGCAAAATCACAGACCAGATATATTATCGTGACATAATATTTGAGATGAAAGATACGAAGTGTTACAAGCAATTTCTTGCATTACCCGTGTTCCATTTAATTCAAATTTTACTCTGCTATTAGCAATTTCTAATCATGTCTAGATTAACAAATAATACAGCATACATTGATATTACACTCAGATTAAATTTCATTTAAGTTTTACTCTCTTTAGTGTTTTAACATCTATGTATTACTTCTCAAATCACCTTCCGTTTATGATTTTTCCGGTATACCTTATGGAATAGTAACCTAACACAGAATTGAATTAAAATGTTTTTAGTGGAAAGTTATGCATGCGATAGCAAGAGAGTAAAAATGTCTATCTGAAGTTAAATGGAAAGCTACGAAGCATTTCTGTTTTCCATTCTTAGTGTCGGGATCATGAATTGTTGCACCACGCCAGGTATAGCTCAGTTTTAATACATGCATTGTCATTAGTGAAACGTAACATTATATTAAGTTGTTTATCATTGTATTAAATTCATTCTTGATAAATGAGCACTTAAAGCGATACTGTACGACACTTCGATAGCTGAATAAAAGAAAATATTCTTTAATAAAGATGGTTAAAATCACACTCATTAAAGGAAACTGTTTATCTGTTCAACTTCATTCTACAAATAAAAGTTTATGAATTGTTTGCGGAGACAAACATATCTGCAGGCTCTGGTGTGTTTTTTCATTAGTATTAATATCGCACTTTATGAACAAATGTATTGTATTTATCTGCAAAGGACAACTTTGGCTGGAGGTTTATTGGATACAAGTGACAGATGGTTTGAACACAAAAAATTCATTAAAGTTTTGAAAAGACCGGAAACTTCAATAACTATCGAGCGGCGGTAGGAACACGTCCTAATATCTTCTAAATTATTTTCTTATTTTTGCAATTATGGCTTCTTTCGTCTTTACAGGTATCACCCGTTCAGTATACAACGACAAGTTGTAATGGCAAAACATTTGTCTGCTAGTTAGTTCGTCTTATGCCTTCGATGGTCATTTGTACGCCAAAACCTCTCTTTACATTCAGATAATTTTCAGTCATATAAATGTGTAAATGTAGCCTGCTTGATGAGGCCAGTTTCCGTTTAATTGAGAGCAGTTATTTTAATTAAAAAGCTTAAGTTTTGAATAACAAATATTGCGATTCAAGTCATTGCTTCCCAAAGCAAAAGAAACAATGCAAGCAATAGAAGCGGAAATAAATATTTAAATAAATACTTAAAAAGTTACACAATTGCATGTCTTTTTACTGGTAACAGAATAACTAGTTTACAAACAACTGAAACGAGTCGGTCTATAGTACAATATTAATGAGATCGAAATAATATCCGGGGGAAAAAATGTATCACGTCACTGGAAATATTATTAAACAGAAATTTTAAATATGGCAATATTGAAATCCAAACTGATTTTTGGTACCACTGTGAACAATTTCATTTCTATTCCACTTTAGGACTTTATACAGAAACGCAGTCTGTGAAGTAAATGTCATGTTTTTACCCAAGAAGTATTCAGTAGAAAATCAGTGACAGCTTTTAAATTAGTTGATGTATAGCAACATAGTGTGTTTTAACACATTATTAACTATTTTTAAACCAACGAGTCAGTTCCACTGAAATTATGTATGTCAGATTTATTAGTTAATAAATAAGAAATCAATATAATTCCTTTCTTTGCATGTATATTACACGAAGAAACTGTTGATTTGAAAACAAATAAAAAGGAATGATAGGTAAAAATAATAAAAGTTTTAGATAATTTTCTTACTAACTGGAATCGAAAGCTTTTGTTTATTAAGATAAAAAAAAACATGTAATATATAGATACAATCTCGTAAGCTCAAGAAATGCTTCCTTTCCTACGCGAAAATGCCGAAGAATAGAGGCACCTGGAGAACAGAGAAAATAACAATCTAAATATAATTTGATCAGGAAACTTGCCTCAGTCCAAATTCCCGCGAGAAAGAAATCCTATTTTCCATTACTACCTTACTAATTACTTGGAAAGTATTGGGTACCGTATAGGTGTAGCCCTTGGGGGCTGGGAACAAAAGCGCTGGGAAAATCGGATTCTTTGAATAAATACTTTAATTATGCACAGTAGACAATAAAAAATTCAAACAATCAGTCGCAAGACAGAGAGCAGGTAAAATCTGAGTTTCCAAAGACTTCCAGCAGTGCTTGGTGGTGGTATCAGCTCGTTTCGCAAAAACGAATATTTCATACGTAACTCGTAAGTTAAGTTTTATTTATTAAGACTGGACGGACATGGATTTCATGTGAGTCCGAGTCTTGTTTTCTCTTTCTTAGATATATGTTACCAGGAGATAACGATGTATATCCACGTAGATATTTTGAAGAACCAAATACGGCTTAAAGTTTCCCGGTTATTGTGCTATATCGTGGGAATAATACCCGGGGCGGTTTTATAGTTGGCCCCTCGGTGAGTTTCGCCAATTCTCAAAACAACTTCAACAAAAACAGTTTGCTTCTGAGACAGGTATTCTTTTTGTGCAACTAGAACACGTCTATCAATTTCTGAAAGGGCATGTAATCAAAATAATATATATTTTCTCAGGAGAAAAATCCGGAAAAAAATTATAAAATTGAGCAAAACATTGGTACAAAACTCCATTTTGTTGCCGCGATTCAAAATTTACAATATTTTACGTAATATATTTAATTTAACCGAGTGATACATTGTTCATGCCTAATTTGACTTTCGCTGTTTATACTTGTTAAAATCCACTTTTCACTGAACTTGACAAAATACAAGACAAAGCAAAGTTTGAACCTCGACCAAGGGCGACGAAGGTCATGTTGTCATTATAAACTCTAGAAACAAGAAAGTTTTAAATGTAGTAAATTCACTATCGTCTGTTCATCACAGAAATCTATTCTTATAGCCCTTGTTATAAAGGAATCTTTTTATATCATACTGGCCAGAAAGTAATGTTAACTTGATATTAAAAGAGTTTTAATACTCCAAGCTCTGAATCCTAGGTTAGATTTTTAACTTTTGCATCCGCGGGAATGCACTCGTCACATATTTAATGCGCCAAGGCTCAAATTATTGCCTAAATCAGAGCAAAAAACAAATTTGGAAGAATTTCAGGCTGAAGATCAGAACAAAGAGAAAATGATCTGATTTTTAGATTAAATTATGAAAGTCGTGACTAAATTAATAATATAACCTAGTTTCCCTCTCGTATATGTTGTTGAGATGGCTCAAAGATCTTTTATGACTGGAATATATTTCTATATTGGCCGGATGATTGTATTTTGGATCCTTCTTGGACTAGCTGTAACAACGAACTGCAATCAATCAATCCGGTATGTTGAACTCATTTGAACTAAGAATAATTCAAGAACAAGTTAGCCTAAATTTGCAATAACTTACTGAAGAACAAGCTCGGGCTGAGGTATCGATCTGTCTGTTTTCAAATGAAATGCTGGAATTCACGACTAAATAAGCAATAAAGAACAATCGTCTTCTCTATAAACTAGACGCCATCGAGTGAAATAAATGCTAAATGAGATATACGTAATGTCGACATGACTTGACTTTGGGTTATTATTTATGTGATTATAGGTTCTGGATCCTTTGGGAGCTTACGGCTGCGTGGTATTGTTGTTCTTAAAAATAAGAAGAACTTAAGAACAATTTCGGCCAAACTTATGAAAAGAAAATATCGTAGCTATTATCTGGATGAACACACTGATGTCGTGAACATACGTCACTGATGTGCTGAGAAGTTATCACCTCACTTAGTTTTGAAAAAAGCTATTGAAATCGGCCAAGGATTACTGATACTTTTCGTCAAGAACTCAGTTTCATTTGAGTGGTCCCTGTACTGCGGCATTTTGTAACAACGACTCATTTTGTAATAAACCTGCGCGTTTTGTAATAAATGTTGGCAGCATTTTGTATTAAATTGTATTAACTGTATTAAACTGTGCTAGTATCTTATGTTAAGTCTCAGTATAAGAGAGTAATTATCCGGCCGGCTTATCAATCGGAGGCTCGCAAAACCGGTTTCTTATATCCGAGGGCTCATAGCCGGGTTCACATATCCGGGATTTTTTGTAACCTGGGTTTTTGTGTCTGGGAGCTTGCAACTAGGTTCCCTATATCTGGTTCAAAGCCCTATGAAGACAACTGAGATTAAGGCTAGAAAACCGGCTTCAGTATTCCCGGATATAAGGACCCGGTTATATATAATTCCCCGAATAAAGTCAGAATGCAGCTAATAGCCCACGGACGATAAGACGTCGGTTATAAGAACGTAGCTATCAACCACGGTATAGGCGCCGGATATAAGAATCCGGTTTTTAACCCCCCGGTATGAACCCGGTTATGATCCCCCGGATGTACGAACCCGGCTGCATCGAAGTATCCATATTTAGGAACCCAGTTTGGAGATCCCGGATAAACAAAGCTGATTGTAAGATCCCGGATATACGAACCCAGTTAGGAGATCCTGGATATACGAAGCCGGTTGTAAGTTCCCGGGCGTATGAACCCGGTTACAAAACCCCAGGTATATGAACCAGGCAGTTATGAGCACCGGGATATACTAACCCAGTTAGGAGATCCCGAATATACGAACCCAGTTAGGAGACCCCGGATATACGAACCCGGTTAGGAGATCCCGGATATACCAACCCGGTTAGGAGACCCCGGATATACGAACCCAGGTAGGAGATCCGGGATATACGAAGCCGGTTATAAGATCCCGGATATACGCACCCAGTTAGGAGATCCTGGATATACGAAGCCGGTTGTAAGCTCCCGGGCATACGAACCCAGTTACAAAACCACAAGTATATGAACCAGGCAGTTATGAGCACCGGGATATACCAACCCAGTTAGGAGATCCCGGATATACGAACCCAGTTAGGAGACCCCGGATATACGAAGCCGGTTATGAGAGCCAAAGAGCATCGTTGATAGGCATGCAGGATAATTATCCTCGTATAAGACTTAACATAAGGTACTAGCACATGTACAGCTTAACACAGTTATTATAAAACACTGCAAACTTATTACAAAACGCGTCGCTTATTACAAAATGCCGCAGTACTGTATGGTCCCACATTTTGTATACTTTTACGGTGAGTTTAGAATGAAATCAGTTCGGTTTTGAGGGGGGAACTGCATGTTATAAATACTTAATAGTACTCATTTTCATGATTAATTTTTGGTTCAAAACTTCGGTCATTTGCACTTTCTTTGAAATGAGCTGCAAGCCCGATTTGATTGCAGATAGATTTAGCTAACTTTTAAGCTATCGAGCCTGAGCATCTTAAAAATTCCATGTTGTACTTTCTTAAGGGTATGGGATAAAGTAGTTCACGATCGTGTTATTTTCTGGTGAAACAATCTGATAACTAGATGATAATGTTGTGTATATACGTACGTGTAAAGTGCAACGTGCAAAAATCATAAAGTTCTAAAACTCGGCACAGCTGTTTCAAAATGTTCTGCTGAAAATCAATCCAGTTCTGAGCCAATGATTATCTAATGATTACAAACAAGGGGGAACCGAGTGGTAGGAGCTTACAAGACTCCAGGAAGATTCCAATGAATATCTTATGGTTACAAACAAGGGGGAACCGAGTGGTAGGAGCTTACAAGACTCCAGGAAGATTCCAATGAATATCTTATGGTTACAA
>JANVCJ010103275.1:0-17445 GCA_026413505.1 Epizoanthus ramosus
GGGGTGGCGTTAGAATGAGGCTCATATTTTAATATTTTACACAAAAAATATCCCTGGCAATCTTGTATACCTAAAAAAATCCCAAAGGTATTTTGTACAAGTATATCCATACTGCGAGCTGCTGCAAATCTGGAAGCCATGTTGTGCTATTATGAAAATATTTGCACTCTGACATCAACAAGCCTTGATTTCTGCTAAATGTCCATGGTTCTGATGTGACTTCAACACCACATACATGTGCTCCTAAATGACTGAAAACACAATACCCAAAAAATCCTGGAGTATTTCAGACTCAAAACAATCCCTTAGCTTCAGAGCAGTATTTCACACTCTTGAAAAATCCTTCAGACCTCCTCATCATGGGGATATATACTTGAGTGGGGCCCCCGGGGCCAGGAACCAATCAGAGGAGATTTAGGATATAATACAGTGTCCAACCATCCCAATTTTGGCAGGATTATGCCCGACTTTATTTAGGTGCAGTGTCTCAATTTTTGAGAGGTTCTATTTCCATACATTTGCTGTCAATGTCCCGACTTTTCACATGAACTTTTCCCCATACATTTGCTAAAATTGTTTTTAATCTTGAAGAAATGTCCCGATTTCCCCCCAATTTTGAGCTTCAAAGGTGGGACACTCTGCATTATATTTATATTTAATTTAATAGCCTGGAATCTGTTGATCCACAAATATTTTTTGCCTAAATCCAGAGGTGCAAATCTGAATATGTGAAATATTTAACTTGTCAAATGTGAGATCTCTTTAGAAAAGGTCTGTCCACTTAATTGTAAAACAATCTCCAGGGAGTACAAGATACTACTTTAAAACATAATTGTTTCTTAAGTCTTGCAAGATATTTCCATTCTCAATTATTAATCTTGTGAGATTTGTATGAAGCCTGAAGGAAGGAATATATATATGCTATCCAGACACTTTGATATCATAGAATAAGGTCTTAATAAATTATGTGAAAACAGCAATTTGAACAATAAATCAGCCCACTTATCCACTATTACTTAATTATCATCTAAATCAGCTACAGGGGTGAACAAAAATCCTTTAGAATCTAAATTTGATCAATATTTCATAAGTTCTTCATGATCCACAGCCAATTTGTTGACAAGACTATATATATCATAATAACATTGTTTTAAATAGTGTTAGGGTTAAGTGTTTTAATTTGCTGGAACTTATTTGTCCACAATAAAGTCATGGTCTACTAAATTCATCATAATTCACTAACCACAATGTTATGCAAGCGCATCAAAACAACACTCAACAAAATTGTTAGGCCTGAATAACTAGTTTGTTTTGAAAACAAATCACTTGTTATTTAAATTCTCCAGACAAATTCATCACATATTTGGATATTTTACAAACAAGTTTAACTCCCCAGGGCTTCATATATCAGTGGTTTTAAATATAAACAGATCCATTGTCTTCAAATAAACAGTGCATTTTATTATGCATTAATAATTAAAAAAATAACTTACTTGTTAATCTTGGAGTATAGCTCTTGTTTTAACACTTTTAACATTTTTCATTAAATGGTTTTGCAAATACCTTGCCTTTGAGAAACTGATATATTCAGAGTGTGTTTTATACCTACAGGTAGATTCATTTAAGCTTGCATGATGCAGTGCAGCTTCATTGAAAGTCTTTTCAGATAAAACTTCTATAATTGCACTGATAAGTTCAACTCCAAACAATACATGGTGATCGGATGCTTTGCTCAACACTTAATACCACCGGCTTTGAATTTTAAGCAGTTAGAATAAAGAAGAAAAATAAATCAAAGTTCTGTGTGTTTTGACAAATGTTTGGCATTATTGCCAAATGGTATGGCACTTCATAATTTCTAAGTTTCATATTACTGTTGCATTCATATCTCCAGTTGTATCCCTCAGTTCTAATCCAGTTTACAAATAAAAAACAAAGTGTGCATCTTTATTAACAAGAATTTTCTGATGCATGGGATAAATTACTTTTGCTCAATGAACATTACTGAAAGTATCTGTCAAGTCAGAGATCACTTGGAGTTTAAATGAATCTTGTACAACTGACAAAGATATTGCTACAAAACTCAGATTATTACACTGAACTCCACATCCAGGTTTCATCAACACCTCTTGTGGGGAAATATGTACATAGCTTGATTATATTATTTCAATTTTTCTTTCATTGATTGTGAGCTGTTTTTGCATTTCAGCAAAATTGGATCTGAAGGTTACTAAAGAAGAAATAAAATTGGTGTGGATGTATGTATTGCAGCAATAGATTTTAAAATACTTCAACATCAACAACTAATACTTCCTAGAACCAACTAATATATTATTTGTTTAAGATTACCAAATGAATATGTATACATCATGGTCAATACAATCCCTAATCCAGTGATTACAAACATAATCACAAAAGGTCAGTCTTCCTCTTACAATATATATTATAATATATAACAGCTACAAACTAAGATACTAGATATTAATTTCATAAACCACCAGAAAACATAAATGAGAAATAATTATACAATATAATTATGCATTAACAAGAATCTATTTACATTATTTATGCACTTGAACTTAACATATCGAAATCTTATTTATTTTTGAAGTGTCTGATAATAAGGCAGTCGAAAAAGAAGCCACAGTGCTTATTTATGACTTCTAAACTGCCTTAACTGTATTTGTTGAATACAAACATGTATATTGTAAATACCAAAATGTTGAATACATTGCTGCCAAGGGGAGGATTTTAAGTCCTACTGTTTATCAATATATCAATGACATCACACGTGCCTTTGATCTCTTAAGTTATTTTTTCACCTGGCAACTAGTAAATATTAGGTACTCAAGTATTTGAAACTTCAGTCTTTCAGCCAGCCAGAGTAATCTCTGATGTAGCCAAAACAGTTAGATGGAAATTTCTGGAACTTTCCACTTTATATAATATTACATGGAATAGCATTTTGCACTCATATCAAACATTAACAGGTCACTCAAACAACCAGAACAACGTCACTTGCAAATTTTAACCCTGACTTCCTTTTGAATTCTTCATTCACACTGCTATATATAGATTTATTTTGAAGACAAAATGGTAAACAGTTTATCTCCTGTGGAGTAAGAATTTTTGTTCTTGATAATAACTTTCAAACAAAAGTAAAATCTATAAAAAAAACGCATTGCCTGTTTCTTCTCACATTATCATCTTGTTTTCTGTATTAAATTGCCGTGGGGCCCCCAGAAAGAAAATGGTCGATCAAGAATAGAGGTTGGGACATCTGACATCTGTGTCTGTTGGGAAACAGTGGGTCCCAATATCTGTGGCATGCAGTTCAACCTGCTCCCAAAGTATGCAGTTAGATCCAGATCCAGTGCATCACTGATCTATGCTAAAGTGATAGTCAGAATTCTTCTGAGTGGCTATTATCTACAATTTTTCTTTACAATATTGAAAGTCACAGATCATTGCATACAAACAGTGCATCTGGGTTAGAACCCTGAGCAACAGTCAGTTAAATTTGGTTCTGGATCTGCGCCTGAGTATGTGAAACAGTTTCAATGTTTTATGTTTGGCTTTTTCTTTAACTGCATATTTCCAAGTTATTCCATATCTTTGTCCACTGAAACTCTTTTACCTACATTGTCTTCTGGATAATGGACTGCCTCTGGGTCTTGTTCATTCATGAATCACGAGACAATTATGTATCATTTTGCATCATGTCACATGTGTGTTCTTATGTATCATTTTGCATCATGTCACATGTGTGTTCTGTCCATTCACACATCAAAATGATGAGCTTCATTTTTTAGATCACTGATATACCAGATCTCATTAAGGTTTGCACCATAACAATGCGTATTTTTCAGAATAGATTTGATGACCACAAAAACCCTTTTATATCTCATGAGTCATATACCACCTGTCTTTCCAGTTATATTTAGCCAAGTAATCCATAAACCAATCTCCAAATTGTTTCACCAAAATAGATCGTGATGTACCATTACTTCCAGTACATTGCATTTCCCCAACTTATTATTCAGTGGTACATTGTCACCCAAGTGACACATGTTGGTATTATCGCATGCTGGTATTATCATCTGTATAAATCACTCTTCAGTACAAAATCACGTGACACATCACACAACCCAACACTTGGCTAGTGTGACAAGTATTTTCGGCCCTTTGCTCTCCTCCGCTTGAGAATTCGCCTTCCGCTTCTGGTCCTTAGCCTTGCCAAAAAGCCATGTTTTCTCTTTCTCTGAAGGTTATTGGGTTGATATTCCATACCATATCTCACAAACCGGCATTGTTGCAACAACGACCATGACCATGGGGACAAATATGTTCTACTCCTGCCACTCAATGACAAACTGCCGAGTCTTGGCAGAGAAATAAATGACGGAACTACAAAATTTCGAATAAGGCTGTATCCTCGATTAATCCAACTCATACTGAATTTGCAATTTGGTGTATAGAAGTCTATATTATAGCAGAGAATGCCTAGAAATATAACATTAGCTTCTGACCAACTGATCAACTTGAAACTCCGCGTGTTATGTTCCTTGAGTAATTTGGTACCCAGACTCCTTGGATTTTGAGGATGAATCCTAGATCCTGGCCTGGGCTCTAGCCAAAATCTTACAAATTCAAAATGCCAAATGTAATCACATCTTTTATTTTAGTTGCATGTTTAAAATAGCTTAGAACAATTAATTTACAGGATATTTAATAATCAATATCTCAGCCATAACAAATACAAAAATAATACTTTGCTGCATTACCAAACGGGTTAATCCCAAATCCCAACCTTACACTACCCTACTGCGGATGCAAATTTGTCTTAAACTTTTTCCCGCCATGCTTTGATTCTGTTTTGTTCAAAATGGCGGAAAGGGTGCGTGGCACATTTCATTTCACAACGAGTGAATGACTGACATGGATATTTTATGTTTTATTTGTTGGTTATTAAACTAAGAAGTTTATTCTATTAGCTTTACAATCACAATGGCAAGGAAGAGAACTCGCATTTCCTATAAACCCAAATCCCGACGTGGATCAGGGACTTCAAAAAGTCGGAGTGGCAGTCAAACGTCTGTTACTGAATCAGAAGTATTGCGTTCGCAACTGGATACGGTAGGCGATCCAAGTACTGAGAAACCGTCTGATGAACAAGATGAAGTTGTCCACTTTTCAGAGACTAGCAAAACAAGTGTTGCAAGTCAAGGAGCTAAACGATCCAAACGAAAATCGACAAGAATTGTGTATCGACCAAGCTCTGGCCGAAGCAAGACCCAAAGTCAGTCCAGTACTGGCAGTTCCCCTGAAGCTGCGAAATCTGTAGGGAGTCGACGAAAAACAAGCCAACACGACGAACCGGAAGATACTACAAACGAAACTAATTTAAAGTCTAGGCAACAGAAAGGCAAAAAGCGAACCAAAAATGATACCGATGGAACTGAACAATTTGACAGTTTGAATTCTACTTCTAGTTCTACTTCTGGAAAGCAAAGAGGCCGAAAACCATCCAAAACCAAGGATCGAACGATATTGTCTACGAAAGATGCTGTTAAAGAAACAAAATTACGGAAACTGTCTGGAGAAAGTGAAGTAAGTGATGAAGAGCAAACAAGAAGTTCAAACACAAAGATCGGAAAACGTAAACAGACAGGCAGAAAACCAACCCAAGAAAACAATACCCAACGTACTGCAACAGCTACAACTAGTACAAGGAAATCTACAGAAAGGGACTCTGAAGTCGGCAATACTAGTGGAAACACAACCAGATCTAGCACCAGAGGAGCTAAAACAAAGAGTGCTGGACCTGCAGAAAAAGTACGGTATAGTCATAGTGGACACATGGATTGGCACATACAGACTATCACTTGTGGATTGCGGAGGGGGGGAGGGGGGGTGGGCGTACTCAACCCAAGTTTGGGTAGGGGTGCTGCCACTGAGGCTCTCAAACCCTGACCCTGTTTATAACAACAATTATTTGAAATTCCATACCTAGTTCATGAGTTTGAGCCCAAATTTGACACTTTTTTCCAAAAAATGTGACTTACGCCATTTTTATGACAAATTACCCAAAAAGCCAAAATTGGATACCATGTTTAGTGCTAGAAGCCGTGATCTGACTGAAAGTGAAAGTATACCCTGAAGAAAATATGTGAATATGCTTGCATGTATTGCAGAAAATTGTTTACTATTTTGTTTTATCTGATTTCTATACAATATGTTATCAAGGAACAGGCTTGACATTTGTGATATTGAGGAGAAATAGAACCAAGATATTTGAACACATCAGCAATGCTCCCATGCAGACAACCATTCAGCAGATGTCTTCACAAACTAAAGAGTTTCACAGGTACAGTGGCCCAATACTTCAATCAGTTATTAAACATTATTATCATTGTAGTTAACTAAATGTTTATTTGTTTCTAAAAAGATGGCAAAATATTTTGCTTTTTAAAGACTGCAAGGAGTTCGTCACTTGAAAACATTACATGTACTGATTAAGAATGATAGTAATGAATATATCTTTAATAAATCACATGACAGTCTTTTAGACTTTAAGATAGTGAACATTCTAGATCTTATACAGTCATGTAAATCATAAACTTAACTCTTTATAAGCAAACTTAAGATCCTTATTTCAACAGATCAGATTAGCAGACAAAAATGTTTGTTATCTACAAAGTCCAACATGATATTTTCCTCGGAACACGAATATGTCATTGTGGGTGGTGGTTCAGCAGGATGTGTCCTTGCCAATCGATTGTCAGCAGTACGAGAGAACAGAGTTCTGCTACTCGAGGCAGGGCCCAGAGACAGGTTATGGGACTGGAGGATTCATATGCCGGCAGCTCTGACGTATAATCTGTGCCATGATAAATACAACTGGTTCTATGAATCCGAGCCAGAGGAATTTGTTAACAACAGGTCAGTTAATTATTATTATAACACTCTGTTCTGTGAATTTCAACTGTCAACCACTAGTCTTTATCTGTAATTTGTATAATTACTGTATGTCTAAAGACAAAACTATCTCCTTTTTTGGAAACATGAAAACAATTTTTAGAATTAATACATATGATATTATTATTATTTATTATTATTATTATTATTATTATTATTTGTATAAACATTAGAGCTCAAAATTTTGTTTTCTTTTGAATGTGCATGTGACGGACAACATGACCAGTGATCTAACCATTTGTCCAGACAATACCCAATGTTGACCGTACATTGTCTGTTGACTGACCTTAATGCCTTATATCTCAGCAAATATTCCTCCATTAGTTTACAATCTTTAGTTCAGAGAGTAACATTTTAAAATATTAAGTATGTACCTTATATTTGTCAACCCAGACGTATTTACTGCCCCAGAGGACGGGTGTGGGGAGGATCATCGTCATTGAATGCCATGGTGTACATCCGGGGGCATGCATATGATTATGACCGGTGGGAGAAGGAAGGAGCCAAGAGTTGGTCATATGCCAACTGCCTGCCGTACTTCAAGAAATCACAGTTTCATGAATTGGGTAAGTCAGATGATGTGTTGTTGTGGTGACTGCAGTTTAATTTGTAGTTGACTTCATTCAGATTTTCTTAATTCAACATCTAGATATTATATTAACATTCAGTTGTGTAGTTTTGTATACAGCTGCTTCTGAAAAGGTTGACTCTGTGCAATAGTGAATGCATGTACCACGACTGAAAGGAACTATGGGTTGTACAAAATATGGAGTAAATACACAGTGGTGCTACAGAAAGGACAAAATCTCAGTTAAATGACAACTAGGTGCTTGAATTATATTGCCCAAAGCTGAAACTCTCCATTGTAGTAACGTATCTTTATTCAAACTTTTTGGTAGTTACCCAGAGTTCCTTTCGGTTGTGATATTCACTACTGCACGATCTCTTGAAACCTTTTCTGAAATAGCCGGATATAGTGCTCAAGTACATCACATGACTGTATATAATACTTAATATATCTGTATACACATGTAAATCTAGCAACCTACATGTATTAATTTAAACTATTTTATCCCACATGTATAATCATATTATAATTATGCCCTATAGATTGCATCTTATCAATTTGCCCGGAGGTCTGCCAAGGGGGGAGGGGACAGAAGCCTTTGGAAACTTCCAATTGACTCACACATTTATTCAGTCTGTACTTTTCTGTTCTATTCAGAATGTTCTGTTCTGTGCTATAATGTGCTTCATTGCACTGTTTGGTGACATTGTGCTGTTTGCTTCTCTTCAGGTGCTGATGAGTATCGTGGGGGTGACGGTCCTCTCCATGTGTCTCGCGGGAAAACCAACAATCCTCTCTTCCAAGCATTTATCGATGCCGCAGTGCAGGCTGGGTATCCTTATACAGATGACATGAATGGGTACCAACAGGAGGGTGTTGGCTGGATGGATATGACCATTCACAGGGGTAGAAGGTGAGTGGGCCTGTTGAGAAGATTTAGGGCATTGACTCGATAGATATGACTATTTACAAGTGTTGTGCTGTGTTGTGTTGTGTTGTTCTGTGTTGTGTGGATGTGGATGTGTATTGCGTTGCATTGTGTTACAAACTTGTATTTTGTTGTGTTTAGCCTTGCTAAGAATATATTTGGTTGTTATTCATGTTGTTCTAAAATACTTTGTGTTTATTTGTAAACAAAGATTTTACAAAATTAATATTCCTAATTAATTTACTGACTTCTCTACTAGATGGAATACTTCCCAATCCTATCTCAGGCCTGCACTGAGGCGTAAGAACCTCAAGGCATATACCAAGGCATTTGCAACCAGAATATTGTTTGATAACAACCGGGCTATTGGAGTGGAGTATCACCATGACAACCAAATTCGGAGAGCACGGGCCACTAAGGAAGTGATTCTCTCTGGAGGAGCTATAAACTCACCACAGTTGTTGATGGTGTCAGGAGTCGGCAATGGCGATGAACTGAAGAAGTTTGGGATCCCTGTTGTAGCACACTTACCAGGAGTGGGAGAGAATTTACAGGATCACTTGGAAATGTATATGCAGCAAGTAAGTTTGGAGAATGCTTTGAAGCCAATAAGTGAATGTCTACCTATTAAATTCTGTGTCTCTGCTCCTATGTAGTCTGTTTCTGTTTTTGTGTTGTTGCTTTCAGTAACAGTATGCCAGTCTATGCACATTGAGGAAATCTCGTTTCTCAGAATTACTCTGTGAAGTGTCTAGAGAGTATAGAGTTAGGCTCAGATGATTTTTTAAACAAGGGATACTTTATGAATTGAAATATATGAGAAGGACAAGTTTTTTAGAAGTGTTATTTTATAGTCTTATAATAATCTTTTTAGAGGAATATTAACTTGCCTTATATCACACAATTGTATTTTGAATGAGCTCTGTAGCTCTTAGGCGATTTTGTGTTTAAAAATAGGATTGATTGATTCTCTGATTGATTGATTGATTGATTTACTGATTGATTGATTGATTGATTGATTGATTGATCGATCAATTGATTGATTGATTGATTGATTGGCAAGTAGGAGTAAATAAAGATCTAGGATTTACCAGGTTTTGCACTGGGAAAATGGAATTCTGCAAGAAACTGGGACTGGGATGTAGCCATTGAGGCAGGCAAAGAACTCCCCTTCCCCCACCCCCTTGTGAACTTTGCTGTGTGATTGATCAAAAGTGTGTTTTTCACATTTCCAACTTAGGAATGCAAACACCCCATTACTCTGTACAGTGCTACAAAACTGTGGAACATGATTCCCATTGGAATGAAGTGGATTCTATTCCAGAGAGGATGGGGCACATCTTCACACCTTGAAGCCGGTGGGTTTATCCGGAGCCGTGAAGGATTGACACACCCAGATATTCAGTTTCACTTCTTGCCATCAGGTGTGGTGGACCATGGGCGAGTAAACATTGATCGACATGCTTTTCAGGTAATTTTTGTGAACATGTGCATTTGAATAATCAGCCACTGAGTATTGCCAAAAGGAAATACAGCAGTTTATTTGCTCTGTTCAAATTGTGTTTCATATCTAGGTCCCAGTTGCTCAAAAGTGGGTTATCGTTAACCCAGGGTTACAATTTTTAACCCACGATTGGGTTTACTTCCTTGTAGGCTGACTGACTTGGGCTGTCATGACAGATTTACGGAACTGGGTTTCTGAGGAATATTCCAATAATAAACACCAGATTACGTATTCCTAAATGAAGAAATCTTATTTAAACTTTGGCCAAACCCTTAGTTAAAGGGGCTATGTCACGGCTATTTAAGGAATTTTTGTGATGTACGAAATTCTCCACAAATCACAGGAAATCTAAAAATAACAGGTTACCATGGTAGAAAAACACAAGAAAGACGATGGTAAGTCATAAAGGAACGCGGATGGTTAAAATTTGGGAAGATTAAAACGGATTACAAACTCTCAAATGTAATTTCGGTCCAGGCTAGACATTAAATACGTTAAATCAATTCGCTGTCAAAATCGTGTTTCTAATCTTGTATTTAGACACTTATATATGTATTTAGATACTTATATATAACCATTTTATCATTTCTTGTTATCCTGTTGAGCTTACAATTTATGTTTCATGACTGTGAAGGCTTTGTTCCTGATATGACTTGAGAGCCCCTTTAAAGTTAACCACCATACATAGACTGTAAAGAAAACAAAGAAATTGCCTTACCATTTAGACAGGCAGGAGAACAGAGCATCCGTGCGCTTTTATATACATGTAGTGTAGTGCTTATATAGCACATCCCGTGACGTACACCTCTATGCGCTTTACAATTATGTACACAGCGCCAATAACTGACAATTACAGACGTGTAGATACTGGCCACAACACCGGGATCGCCACCCTACTCTTGTCGTCAGGTTTGTAGTATATATTTAGTCCCTCAATACGAGGTCGAGAGACTGGATCAACGGCTTAACCTCTCTGTTCACGTATGGTGCGGTGAAAGATGGTCGCACAAATCTCCGACCCTCAGCTGCCAGGGAATTGAATCCGGGGCCGGCCTTAGTTTAGTAGTCATAGCTTTACTGACTCCGCCATTTGTCAGGCCCTTTGATGATTGGACAGATAAAGGGGCGTTGTTAAATGGATAGCATGGATGGAAGCGGATTATGAATCGCCAAACTTGATTTCTGTACACGGTGTTCGGAAATCAAGGCTCACTGCAATTTTAGAATATTGTGATTTGGGACATTTGTTTTGCCTAGTTGACTACATTTCTTTTCTTTATTCGCGTTCAATATGATGAAAATGGATTTGACTATGCCCCTTTGGTGGAGAGCCCAGAGCCTAGTTTCTTGAAAGTGAGATAACGTTAACCCAGTGTTAAAATTTTAACTGCCATGATTGGCCTTGTAGAATGACTGTGATAGGCTGTCATTTCAAGTGGTTAACATTAACCCAGGGTTAACATTTTAAGCCATGATTGGGTTTACTGCCTTTTAGATTGAGTTAGGCTGTCATATCGGACTTACATAACTGGGTTTCTGAGGAATATTTCAATAATACTTTGTATCATATGAAAGTCCATAAGATACCGAGTATTAAAAGTGTTGATAAAAGCCGTATCTTCGCACAGCCATGTAAGATCCTCTATTTATTATTCACTAAGCCATAAAATACCAGGATCTATGCGTGAAATAAAATTGTTATTTTTCACATGTGATGCCGAAATATCGTATTTCATCACATGTGAGAAATAACAATTTTCCTTGTGTAGCATTCTCTAGTAATTTGAAGCTGCGGCCACCTTGTATCACTAGTGCGGCAATAAACATCTAACTTCCGATCGTCTCCAAACATGTTCCGAACATTTCCCGAAGATATCCGAAGTTTTCCGAAGATTTTCAGAATTTTTTGAAAAATTTTAAAATTTGTTAATAAATACTTTATGAGCTTTTTCGACCATTTCCGAAAATATTCCGAAAATTACCAAAGATTTCTGAAGATTTTCCAAAGATTTCCGTTATTTATGGCTTAATGAATAATAAACAGAATATTACATGGCCGCTTGGAGATACGAATTTTATCTTCTCGTGTTGTCAACACTCAAAGATAAAAATCGTATCTCCGCGCGGCCATGTAATATCCTCTATATAGACACCGGATTACGTATTCCTAGATGAAGAAATAAAATTTAATATTTCACTCCGCTGCTGAACAACTGGACCCAGAACAGTTAGGTAGACGAAGGCACAGAGACTGAGTACGAGGGTATGAAACTGAGACGTGACTCTCCACAGTTAGATACAGAGTACGAGGGTATGAAACTGAGACGTGACTCTCCACAGGTTCATGTAGGGACCATGAGAGCCACAAGCAGAGGTCACGTGAAACTCAGATCGCCCAACCCATACGACCATCCACGTATCCAGTTCAATTACTTGTCAACTGAGGACGATCGAGCAGATATGAGGGAGTGTGTGAGACTAACGCGGGAGATATTTGCTCAGAAAGCGTTCGACCCTTATCGAGGGCCAGAGATTCAACCAGGTCAGTTGATCATGCCACTGTCTCTTGAGTGCGGTATCATGCTTTTCACCAGTGTGTATCTTACTATCTACAGGTTTTGTTCAGTCTTGTTGTCATTTATACATGAACTTAAGGTGGAATCTGTCTTTGAATTTGCCTGCCAGGCATCAGAGGATGCAAATATTGTTTTCTCGCGTTTTGTAGTGAGGACTTTATAAATCGTTTGGACATGAATATCTTGTCTGAAGAAAAAATGTCATGCCGCACTTCCTCAATTAACCCTATTTTTGGCTCACTTATCACAGGGAGGGACCTCAGTAACGTTTTACTGATTATTTAAGATGTTGATCACTATAGCGTGAAATGAAGTGACATGAAATTGATCTTCTTTTTCACTCCGCATTACTTTAAATGTTTTCCTCTTCTGTTAATATACTTTAGCTCAATTATTTTTCTTTCTTTTCTTTTTTTCTCCCTAGCTAATCTCTTCCTACTCAATAATTATATTCTAGCAGTTTTCTTCTTCTTTCTTTTTTCCATATTATATTTTCCTGGCCCGCCTAGATTAGCTACGTGCGGCGCCAGGAAAAGGTAAAATAAGATAAGTAAACATCATTAAAGTCTTGAGTCATGCCTCTATACATAGGTAACAATATTTATCATATGAAAATCCGTAAGATGCTGGGTATTAAAAGTGTTGAGAAAGTCATATCTTTGTACGTATAAAATATCATTGGTTATTTTATGCTATTTTTAACAAAGTCAGAAGAATTGATTATTTAGCTAGTGTGAGCTAACTGGGGACACTAGGCCTACGGTTTAACGTCCTTATCCGAGAAGACGTGAAGGTCTAACCGTTTGCAGATGTTAGAGCAAAGGCAACACCTTCTTCTCAGATATTTTAAACCCTGACTGTTGGTCCGTCCGGGACGCGATCCACCGATGCTCTACCAACTGAGCTAACCGGGATGCGTTAGCAAATATAGCAAATATAGGTAAGATATATTATACACATCGCCATACATTTTAGTAGACATTAACAGACAAGTCAGGTGTCATACAAGAAATCAGAGATTGCACTGGATACTGTTATGATGGTTTAGAAAGACAACAATATTTCTAATGCAAATATTTTAAGTATGGATTTGTCTTTCTTTTCTAATATTTTACTTACACAATTACAAAAACCTCACTCAACAATAATCGAATTTGTTCGTAAATAAATTGAGGAAGCTTGAAAAGTTAAGTTGATCTTCAGTCTTAATTAGAAAGCTAATGAACAAATGACTCACGGACTCTTAATGCATCAGTGTAAACAATATACTTTCATTTTGTAAATTTATACACTATTAATACAGAAATCTACAAATTTCTGCACGCATTAAGATTGTCTTCCTGAGAAAACCTGCCAGTAAGCCACATTTCATAGAAGAAGGGGGTCACTGAATCTCCCCCGTATTGCTACTCAATATAAACCCCCTCTGCAACTTATACTGTATACAACAACAACTCTGTATATTTCATTCCTGGAATATGGTGTAATGTTCATATATCAGATCACCAAACACCCTCTCCCCGGGGCTTCCAAAATACTGCACCATGGGAGTCCAAAAAGATACGACGAAAATTGTTAATTCTGACTGCAATTTATTCCTGCTTCTAAAATAATTTACTGATCCTCCCGTTGTCGCCTGTAATCGAACATAGCTTACAAGGTCAGCGTCACGATGCGGATATAGCACATATACGTACAAAAACTGTCCTTTGTCATTGTACAGGATTCTTTGATAGTATTTTTATCCCAGGGCGCATTCTAAATTGGGTATGTTAAGCTATCGTCTCCCTAAACACAAACTATGGTAGCAGTGCGTGCTACGCATACGTTGTTTAAATATTCCATGATAAAAATCAACCGATTTACCTTGTACAACAGGTGTGGCTCTCCTTTGGACTTTCTCCACTTTACTGTCAAATTGACAGATATATATATTACCCTGCATCGCCTCCATGAACACAAACTATAGTACGCGTGCTCGTCAAGTACGTGCTGTGCAATTTTTAAATGAGTAAACATCAGTCCATTACCTTGTACGACAAGTGTGATTCTACTCTGGGCTCTTCCCACGCTATTAAGAGCTAAACAGTTGTATTGACCAGCGTCATGTCTCTGAGCACGAAATATGGTAAGCGTGCTTGTGACAGAATCCTCGTTCCTCGATCTTCTAATTCCAATTGCAATGTATTTGTAACCCTTTTTCCACCATATTCGTACATCAGGGATACCACGTGCTGTACACGTGAATTGTGCTCGTCCACCCTCATTCGTCGTAACAGATCGTGGTGGTTTGGTTATTATCGGGGCAACTTTAATATTTCAGAAACAAAAAAAAAGTAAACATTTCTACATAAGTATAATGCATTTTGCAAACGTCTTGCCACAAACATTCACATCTACATCTACATATAGGGACAGTGCACATGATAACACCCATATCTAACACGGAAAAGGTGGGTCCGATCTGTAAAAAAATATTTGTATTTATATTAACATTTCTATTTATTTCAGATATAAATATATTTAGATAGTGTTTTAAGACATTGAAATGTTACATATATACATAAACACAGTACCTTAAATAGAATTTCAATACTCTTGTAAATCAATTTGAAAACATTGGAAATGTCTCACAAGAAACTAAACTGAAGTTTCTCTTTCAGCTACGAGTTTAGCGGTTCACTGTTCAGAGTTCAAGTTCATGAGCGGCCACACTCATCTGAGGTGATGCTAAATTTACTGAAGCATTGTTGAAGCAGTTGCTCCAGTGAATATTCCTCACAGTGCTCCAGACAAAACTAAAACAAAACTGTTGTTGTTTGCCGGTAGCCTGGTCATTTAATTAATTAACAGCTGCATTAACCCTATCTAGCCAGGGGGCTGATTCAACCCGCCAAGGGTTTTTTTGGCCATATCCTCTACACGGCTTGGAGAATAGTGATGAAACTTCACGACTGTTCGTATAATATGGAGAATCTTGTGACATACCAATATATGTCGTGCATTGTTGCCATGGTTGCCGTGAAATGAAAGGGTGTTTTTGAAGTTTTGAGTATTGTGATTTTTAAAAATATTTGCACACTATTCATAGGTAATTAGGCCTTCGACACTACAAAAAAAAACTTAATAACGTATTTTTAATAAATTTTACTAATTAATAAGATCATGTGGAAAGTGTTGCATTGTGGGTAAACTTTAAACTATTACCATTTTGTAATTTTTTTTTCTCTAATTGCGGTTATTCACTAAAAATAATGAAAAGAAACCAAGTTATAACAGTTTTTGTTGTTGCCATGGGCAATGGGCTACCTTAACATAGAAAATTCGTTAGCCTTAGAAGACTTTTGGGATACATTCCAAGTTAGTCATGTCAGGTGATGAGGATATGTAACAGAAGTAACAGTTTATGTTTTCTTATCCGACCATTTTGTCAAAACTGTAAGCAAAAACGATACATGTACAATGTTGTCATGGCAACGGTTGTACAGGTCACGTGGTTAGTTGGTCAGTTAATTAATGCTAATAATTTACACGTTCTCATTGTAGTTCTGTTATATTTTAGTCGAAATGGAACAAGAAACGAAATTGACAAAATATTAGCCGCTCTAAGGACTAGTTGATGACGTCACTACTACATCATACTATAGTCATATTAAAGTTTGAACTATCACAAAGTGTCTCTGAGACTTTTTCATTAAAATAAATCCAAGTATATAGGTTTTCCCTTGATTTCAGGGGCAAAAGTCTTGAAATGCATGCCCTAATTACAGATTGACACGATAATTGAGTAGAGCTTACGACACTTATCAATTGACCCAAGTTTCATATGTGTTGGATTAATAACAAGAAAGTTAAGGGGGAAGGGGAGTTGAATCAACCTCCACCCCAGGCTGCGAGACCTCCAAGAAGCCCAGGCTAGGTAGGGTTAACTGCACCGGAGATGGCCGCTGAAGTTGATGCCATGATGTCTGGTTTGTCAGATTTGAAAATCGCAGTCTTCTTGAGTTCTTCCTCTGTGTATGTTAGAACTGTGTTTGATTGTCAGTTTCTACCTGTTGTTACTAATTTGCCTTTCTTGTTAACGTTGCTTCAGTGTACTTTTCATCGTTAAAAACGTTTTCAATAGTTAAAAAAATTTAACTTTTTAACTCGAAGTTTGATAGGCCTTTTGCCGCGATCGTCACAATAATTGATAAAAATGATTTGGGAGTTACATGTATACCAACAAAGGAAGTTGAAACAAATAAACCAATTTCTTCTGAATGTTTTTCAAACGTTGATTCAGTCTTTTAAGACGAAATGCTGTTTGCAAACGTGTTCAGTCAACTACAAAAACAAATTTAATTGCTGTCGAGCCAGGCACTGGATGACCGCTTGGTTGTGAGAGTGCAGCGAAAAACTGAATACGCACTAGTGCAGATTCGCACCGTCCTTTGTTCGGTTTCAGCCAAATCAGCGCGCGAGATTCTTCTATACTATGCGATTCAGGTTCGCATAAACGTTGGCTGCGCTCGCATTGGAGCATAACACTAATGATAACACCAGTTATACATCAAGTATTCGGTGTTTAAAATTTTAAACAATTCAAAACACCGACTAATTGGACATTAACACACTGGTGTTAACACGAGTGTTATGCTACAATACGACCTCACCATTGCTCCTAATATATTTAACTACTGTTCACATGGGGATACTTTACACGTGTTGCATCTGGTTTAATTAACAGCAGTACAAGTATATTGACTAGAATCATTAGCAACAAATTTGTCATAAGCTGAGGTTGCCCGTTTTTCTCTATGTAACGGAATGTTAAAAGTAAAATAAAAGCTTGGGCCTTCTAGAGCAACACGAATATTCGGGGGGCAGGGGGAGAATGGTGGAGGGGGGG